>PVLD010028019.1:0-19970 GCA_004027595.1 Dinomys branickii
TAGAGCGCGCACTTAACTCACCCTGTGATCGTGCAGACAGGAGTGCCGTTCAGATGTTTTTCCCTGGATGGAGATTTTCCCCGACTCAGAAATCCCGCCGGCCGGTCGCTGTTGCTCCAGTTCGCGCAGCGCTGGCTGCGGGGGTGGGGTTCTGAGCGGGATCCCGGAGCGCTGCCCGGTTTGGCGCAGTTTGTCCCAGAAGCACGTTCTCTGTCAGGTTCAGGAGCTGAAGCCGTTCTTCCCTCTGCACTCGCTCTCTCGGCTGGTCGTCTTCTTCCCGGAAGTCCTCATTTCTGTCTTCATATTGCTATATTTCATTGTTTGGGTGGTAATCCTCTGGGAGGTTCTCTCTCTGCTGCCTACCCGGTTGCCATCTTCCCGGAAGTCTTGAAAAGGTTTTAAAAAACATTAAATAAAAAAGAGATGTCACAGAAGAGATGAGTTGTAGATGGGAGAAAGAGGGAAAAAAAGATGGAAATATTCAATCAGTTCAACAGATGTTTATTACCATTGGGAGGGTCCTTGACTAAATGCCAGAGATGCAAAGATGCGTGAGGCACATGCTGTCCTTGGAAGCTCATGATCTATTAAAGTGAAAGGCAGTGAGTGGTGAATGTTGTAAAGACTTCAAGTATGGTTAAAATGTAGATATAGAGGAAAAAAATGGTAAGAAAAGAAAGTAGAGAGGCAGAAGAGTCAAATTGTTAAATGCCAGGCCAAGGATTGGGGAAACCTGATCAATAAGACCAGTGAAGGATGGAATAGTGGAGGCATGAGTAGACCCAAGGAGTCCAGCTGGAAGATTTACAGTAGTAATTTTAAAAGGACGAAGACCTAAGATAAGGTACCAGTAGCAATGGAAAGGGATCAAGACGAGAGAAGTTAAGGAGGTAGAAAGGGAAGGCTTTGGTGACCAATTAGATGAGAGCAGTACCACTGTGGGCCCAGCGGCTGCACCACTGTGGGCCCCGCGGCTGCTCCGCTGTGGGCTCTGCGGCTGCTCTGCTCTGGGCCCCGTGGATGGTCTGCTGTGGGCCCTGCGGCTGCTCCGTTGTGGGCCCCGCGGCTGCTCCGCAGTGGGCCCCGCGGCTGCTCCGCAGTGGGCCCCGCGGCTGCTCCGCAGTGGGCCCCGCGGCTGCTCCGCAGTGGGCCCCGCGGCTGCTCCGCAGTGGGCCCTGCGGCTGCTCTGCTGTGGGCCCCGCAGCCACTCTGGGCCCCATGGCTGCTCTACTGTGGGCCCCGCTCAGGGCACCTCATGGACTGGACCTGCTCCCACCCATAGCATGACAACAGGGCGGAGCTGGGCGGTCTGCTGTGAGCATATGTGCTTTCCCACCTCCAACCATGGCAGTTTGTATACACCCCTGTATGTTATAGTATAGTCTGAGGCAGCTATATCTCTTCCCAAGGCGAGAATGCAGGGGTATAGATAAACCCAGGAGTATAGTTATTATCACAGGGAAGATCACTGATTGAGTGGTAGGGCAACGGAGATGAGGAAGGAGAAAAATTGAATGATCAAATGGGCCATCATCTGTGTAACTGAGTAACAAAGGTGAAAGTAACATTATGAAGGACAGCATCCAGAGCTAATTCCCTTCTATTTTCTCTATAATTCTCTATTTCCTCAATCGTTTTTGTATTAACAGAAGTGAAGATAACTTTATATTATACAGCATGCAGTGCAAATTCCCTACTATCTTCTCTATAATTTGGTATTTCCTCTAATATTTTTGTGTTAACTAATGTGAAGATAACTATGTAATACAACATCCAGTGCTAATTCCCTACTATATTCTGTGTAACTTTGTATTTTCTGTATTGTTTATGGCTTTTCTGGTTCATATGCCTCCATTCTCTTGTCTTTAAAATAAAATTTAAAAAATAAAAAAATTAAAAAAATAGATGAGAGCAGTAAAGGATGTTCTGAGTTACAGTCTGAGGTGGGTACTGAGCATCAGTCTCAGCTAGGTAGGAGATAAGCTGGTTTCACATTCTCCCTGCTGTGTTACCTGCTGCTGGCTTCTCTTTAATGTCAGGACACTCCTTTAGCCATCACCTAGGGTGCAAAATAGTCTGAGCTCATCAAGCCCTCTTGAACTACTGGGGAAAGTTAGAAAGAAAAGACTGAAATATTTGCCTCCCTCTGTAGAAGACTGCTTGAAGTCAGTCCTTGAGACCTAAATTTTAGATGGTTTTGCCCTTTGTTATGAGGAAATATTGGAGGAAAAGTAGCTATGATAGTAGAGCTAAGGAAGAGGAAACCAAATAGTAATTTTTTCTTTTCAACAAGATTTAATCGGTACATTTTAGACATACATATTCATCATAGAGAAGCCAAATAGTGATTTATCATCATTTCACTTTTAACATGATTGGACAGCTGGGTGTGGAAGTGGACACCTGTAACCCTAGAACTTGAGAGGCTGAGGCAGGCGAAGCACTATGAGTTTGAGGCTAGTTGGGGCTACATAGTGAGTTCAAGGCCAACCTGGACTACAAAGCAAGGCCCTGTCTCAGAAAACAAAACAAAGTTTTAACAATTCTCTTTTTTTCCTCTTCCATGCCATCCTGCATGCTGCTATCAGAGTGATACTTTCCTTCCTTTTCTTTTGAAACAGGACCTCACTGTGTACCCAAATCTGACCTTGAATTTGCAGTCCTCCTGCCTCAGCCTCCCAAGTGCTGCAATAACAGGCATGCACCATTATGCCTGGAAAATGTGATATATTTAAATGCAAATATAACCATATCTGCCAAAATTGTTTAATGCCCCACCCATTGCCTATAGCAGTGCTGCCCAACAATGCCTTCTGCAGTTGTATAGCCAGGCGCAGCGGCACGCAGCTGTAATCCCTACAGTCTGGGAGATGAGGCCATGAGGACTGCAACTGAACAATGCAGTGAGACCCTGTTCCAAAATGGAAAGGGCTGAAGATGTGGCTCAGTGCAAAGGCCCTGGGTTCAATCCCCAGAATCAAATAAATTAGTACATAAAATTTTAAAAATAATTTTCTGTAGATATATAAATGTTCTTTTCTTTGGTACCAGGAATCAAACTCAGCACCTTGCACTTGCCAGTCAGGCACTGTGCCACTGAGCTACATGCGCAGACATAAATATTCTGTATTTGCTCTGTCCAACCACATATGACTATGGAGCATTTGAAATATGACTACTGTGATTTAAGGACTATGTTGTAATTTAATTTAATCTTCATTAATTTAAATGTAAATATAGGGCTGGGCATGGTAGCAGCACACCTATAATCCCAGTACTCGGGAGGCTGAGGCAGGAGGATCATTGCAAGGTCAAGACCAGCCTGGGCTACAAAGTGAACTCAAGGCCTGAATTGCATAGCGAGACCCTGTTTCAAAAAGAAAAATAAATAAATAAATAAATGTAAATATAGCCAGGTGTGGTGGCACCTGCCAGCACTAGGCAGACTGAGGCAGGAGGGTCACTGCAAGTTTGAGGCCAGCCTGAACTGCATAGCGAAACCCTGACTCAGAAAGACAAAAACAAAACAGTAAATATAGTAGCTCTCTATTGTGGTTTATAGGATCAAGTCCAAACTCCTAAATATACATACCAGGTCTTTTACTCTTCATCTCCTATCTACCTTTCTAGGCTCATTTCTCACCTTTTCCAAAACAAATATTATTCCTCAGCTGGAATAAAATCCTGTAATTCTCCAAGCATAGCATACTCGATCACATCTCTCTGCTTTTACACCTATAATTTACTCTATTGAGATATTTCTGTACTCATTCACCTAGAAAATTCCTACTCCTCTTTCTAAACACAAGTCAAATGTTACTTTTGTGACCATTAATCATGGTATGTGCTTGACTAGAGTAAGAAATGCCTAACAGGTTAGTAAAAGCACATTTCTTGGTGTGTGTTATGGTTGATACATTGTGTGAACTTGAATCTAGAAGCGTAACTAAGTAACTCAGCAGTTCTACATCCTGGGGTGAAAGTGACAGGTCCTTACCACTCTAGGACTGTTCATGGTGTCAACTTGAAAAGTTTAAAAGTTCAACTAAGGGACTCAGCAGGGGGCCAGGGTCCTTACTTTGGAAACAACCTCAGCTGTGCAAGAGGAGGGCATGAAGACTGTGTGAGTGCCACACCCACGAGGGCAGGGTAGCCTGCTGACAATGTAAGGGAGGGAAAGAGGCTGCTTCCCCTCTGGTGCTCTTGCTGCTTTTGCTATTTTCCTCTGGCATGAGCTCTTGCCCTGTGCCATGTGCCACTCTGCCTTGGAGGCAGCTGAGTATGGACTGAAACCTCCATAAACTGAACTAATTAAACCTTTCCTTCTTTAATTTTGGGCGTCAGGAAAAAAATGGGGAGGCATCAGGTATCTTGTCCCAGCAACAAGAAAAAAGTAACCAAGATGGCATGTCTGTGGAAGATTGACATGTAGGCTGGCAAGCTGTGGGTGTGGAGATCCACCCTGGTTGCAGATGGCACTAACCAATAAGCTTGGGGTTTTTTTGTTGTTTGTTTTTGGTACCAGGAATTGAACTCAGGACCTTTTACCTACTGAGTAGGTGCTTATGCCACTGAGCTAAATCCCTGGCTAAGCTTGCAGTCTAGATGGAATAAAAAAAGGGTCCCCATTTTTGAAGAGTCCAGTCTTCATGAGTGGATGTGTCCTTTGCTGCCATTTCCTTTGGACCTTGATCTTCAGCCTCTTTGGCTTCCAACACAGACTCACACTGGCAGGTCTCCAGGGAGCTTCCAGGCCTTGACCTTGGACTGGTGCTGTATCTTTGATCCCTCTTGTTCTGCACTTTCATCTTCTTATTTTGTTTTAATTGTGTTTTGAAACAGGGTCTTGCTGTCTAAGTTCAGGCTGGCCTTGAACTCACTATGTAGCCCAGGCTAGTGATCCTCCTGCCTCAACCTCCCAAGTGCTGGGATTGTAGGTGTGTGCCACCACATCCAGCTCCTGTAATCTTTTTGGGGTGAACAGCTCCTGGGTCCTCCAGCTCTCCAGCATGCAGATGGCTGCTGAGGGCTCTTCCACCTCTGACCCTGGAAGCCTTCCTAATGAATCCCTTGCATAATTATATTTTCTAAGATTCTGTTCCTCTATAGAACCCTAACTAATGCACTTTACCTATGCGGCTTCTTCCAACCAATCCATAGGGTTGGTGTGGCCCCTTCTCTGTACCGCAATACAGTGTAGTGTAACTATTGGCCTGTTTACATACCTTCTTCACTAGATTGTGAATGCTTCTTGAGGAATAGTCTACAGTTTTCTTTGTATCCTCCACACTTGGCACAGACCATAGACCATAAGGAGACAAAAAAAAGGTTAAATAGCATAATGAATCTGTGAACATTAAGAAGTTCCTAACTCTGTTTCAGAAAAAGTTCTTAGATAATCTAACTGTGCATTTTAGACTTTTTGTAAGATCTTGCATCATATATATATATATATATACATATATATATATATATATATACTCAAAAAATATGGAGGAAGGAAAGAACAACTGGGATGAGGGAAAGGAGAAAAGAAAGAAGGTGAAAAAAAATATATATATATGATAGCTAAGATAATTGTACCACTAGTTTCTTTTCTTCTTTTTGTCTTTTTGAGACAGGGTCTCACTATGCAGTTTGGGCTGGCCTTGAGTTCACTTTGTAGCCCAGGTTGGTCTCAAACTCACCAGGATCCTCCTACCTCAGCCTCCTGAGTGCTGGGATTACAGGTATGCACCACCACACCTGGCTATACTACTAATTTGTATTGGTTAATTGAAAGGAACAGTTAATGCTTAATTTTTTAATCAATTTTGCATGCCTGTCTGGTAATCTGAACAACTACTTTGAAGATAACAATATGCAATATAACAACCATTGTTGATTTCCTATCATCTTGTTTTGAAATTCTGTATCGCTTTTAATGTTTAAAAAAATTTTTTATTCTCTTTAAAATAAAAAAAAGAGCTGGGCGTGGTGGCACACACCTGTAATCCCAGCACTTGGGAGACTGAGGCAGGAGGATCACTGCAAGTTCAAGGCCAGCCTGGGCTACAAAGTGAGCTCAAAGCCATCCTGAACTGTGTAGCAAGACCCTGTTTCAAAAAAATGAATAAATAAAATAAATGTGGAGGTTAAAAAAACAACTGTGGAGGTGCTTGGCCTTTCCAGATTTATTTTTACAAGCTAACTTTTAAGAGCTTTAAAAAAAATAAAACTGTTCCAGTCTTCAGCACAGCCACATCAGAGAAAGCCTTAGGGAACAAGAGAATAAAGGGCGGCTGTTTAGAAGACTATGTTTGATCTCAGGTTAAAGTTCCTTTAAAGTAATAATTCTATGGTCACCTTAATAAAAAGCATCCCAGTGGTGCCAAAAAGCTCTTATATGGCTTACATGGAAATATATAAATAAAGCTACCTCAAACTAAAAACTATGTTAGCTTCAGGAGGACTTTCCTGCTTCTATTTTTTTTTGGTATGCCCTGTTACAAAGAAAACCACACTTAAAAGGAAAAAATATATAAAGCCCAGAGGTTGAAGAGGGTTAACTACCCAGGAAAAGTGGGAAAGTTATTGTCCTGGCTCCCCCGTCTCTGCCGGGATTTTCTGCTTGTACAGGGCTGGGCAGAGTGAGTGGTGATGACCTAACCCTGGAGAGAGAGCTCAGGGATGATGAAAGAGGCTGCAAGAGGCAACTCAAGTAGGTAATGAGGTCATAGAAGCTCATAAGAGAGACGGTGAAGAGAACCACTCACCAGGCAGCTAGGTTTGCAGTGCAGACAAGACTCTGTGGAAGCCCCACCTTTGTGTTCTGGTTGATCCAGCTCAGCCTCCAGCACAAGGATACTAGAAGAGTCCCCCTGCACAGAGCTCCTCCAGTGTAGGGACACTGGGGTGTCTGGATCCCCCGAGAGACTGACTACACTCTTGGACTTTCTTCCAACCTTTTTCAGGTTGACTCACGCTAAACCACCTGTTGTAGTTTACACGTTACTCGAAGTAAGAAATTTTTCCTTAGAAAAGAGGAAGAATCCTTTGTATTCTTGCTCCTCAAGGCCCAGATGGTGCATACATACTGGAAAATAGAAAAACCGTAATTCCACTGTATGTAGCAAACCACTCATAGCCTCTAGTGTAATTTTTCCTGTCTGCAAATCCAAGATATGGGTGGGAATTTTTAAAAATCACAGCATGGAGGCAATTTTTGAAATAAATTCCTCAGGTGATCCTAATGCTTGGATCTATTGAGATACGAATATATGAGCTTCAGCACCTACAATCTGATCTATTTTTTTATTTGAACACTTCTTCCACTTTACATAAACTGCCCATGGTTCCCTTTATCATCTCTCACCTGAACTATTGTGTAGACTCTCTAATTATTTTTTCTTTTTTTGAGTTCTGAGATAGAATCTCACTGTGTTGTTCAGGCTAGACGAGTTCACCGTGTAGCCCAGGCTGGCCTCTAACTCATGGCACCATGCCTGGCGGGCCTTCTATTTGAACCAACAGTTTTTTGTTTATTTTTGGTACCTGGAATCGAAATCATGACCTCATACTCGCCAGGCAGGTGCTTGTGCCGCTGAGCTATATCCATAACTACCAGTTTTCAGTCTCATTCCTATTCTAGTTTGTTTTCAAAAACAGTTCTCTGAAAGCACATATCATGGAGATAATGATTTAAAAAGCAGAACAAACTCCCTTCAATAGCTTTTATAGACTCCAGTTTAACAATACACTTTTTGGGGCTGGGGATATAGCTCAGTGGAATAAGTGCTTGCCTAGCAAGCACAGGGTCCTGAGTTCGATCCCCAGTACCGCCAAACAATACAAAACAAAACAATACACTTTTTGCCTTGGCATTCCCAGATGTCACAATCTTGCTCCAGTTCAATTCTGCTCTGTACCCATTGCTCCTACCACACTGCCAACTTTCTCTTCACCATGTTTTCTTGAACCTCCTTTAGGGACTTTATTATTTGTTTTAGCGTTATTTGAAGATATGTTTTTGCCAGACTACTGGACCATATTTCTTGATTTTAGGATCCTTGTCTGATTCAGGTGTTTCTTACAACATCTTTACATACTTACACATCACAGGCACCGTGAAATTTCTGTGGCAGAACATTGGGTTTCTTAAAGAATACTAAACCATAGGCTCCAACATTTGCTAATCAAAATAGAGCTGATTGTTAAAAGCTACTCTTGTTTTAGGCCCTAACAACCTTTTTTTGCTCTTTCTAAAGAAAGGGTGTCAACTGTTTTTTTTTTTTTGGCGGTACTGGGGATCGAACTCAGGACTCTGCGCTTGCTAGGCAGGCGCTTATTCCACTGAGCTATATCCCCAGCCCGAAAGGGTGTCAACTGGTCATGAAGGTGCACACTTATAATTCCAGCTATTCTGCAGACTGAGGCAAGAGAATTCCACTTATGAGGCCAACTTGAGTAACTTAGCAAGACTTTGTCTCAAAATTTAAAAAAAAGAACATGAGTCATTGGTACAGCACTTGCCTAGTACGCATGAGGCCCTGGGTTCAATCTCCAGTACCACAAAAGGGGTGTGTGTGTGTGTGTGTGTGAAGGGATTTAAATGTAAAACATTTGGAGAATACAGAAAAGTAAGAACAAACTATGCCACCTAAAGACAACCAGTGTATTAACATTTCATTATATTTTTTCTTTCCTTATATCTTCTTTGTTTGTTTGATTTTTTTGAGGTAAGGTCTCTCTATTTACCCAGGCTGGTGTGGAATGCATGGACTAAACCAACCCTTTATGCCTCAGCCTCCTGAAAGCTCCTTCAGGCACAGTGCCACTTCAGGCTCTTCTCCATGTCTTTTCAAAATAATTTTAATTTAATCTGTATATAGTTTTAGGGGAAGTTTGCTTCCTACTATTTGATGACATTAGTTATTTCCTTGTTTATTAAAAATTCACTGCAGAGCCAGCATAGTGGCACATTCTTGTAATATCAGCAGTGGGGAGGCTGAAGCAGGAGGGTTGTGATTTTTTTTTTTCTTTTTGAGACAGGGTCTTGCTATGCAGTTCAGGTCTCTCTATGAGCTCACTTTGTAGCCCAGGCTGGTCTCCAATTCACAACAGTCCTCCTGCCTTAGCTTCCTGAGTGCTGGGATTACAGGCATGTGCCACCATGCCTAGCAAGAAGATTGTGATTTTAAAATCAGCCTGGGGTATAATAGCAAGACCTTGTCCAAAACAAACAAACAAACAACTCACTGAAAATATCATATTGTAGTCATACAATATACACTATAAAGGTGTCATTGAACCCTAAATTGTTTCTTTTGATTTAACAGAATTTACTAATTTCATTTAATATGATTTAGTTCAATAGACTCATTTTGAGGGTTTTGCTGTATTTTATTATATTTCTATCTCCTTAGAAAGAAGAGTATTCTGTATTTCTTATTTTACCACACTTTCATAAACATTGAATGTAAACATATGTGAAAATGTTCCAAAAAATTTTATCTCAGACTGGATATGGTGACACACCTGTAAGCCCAGCACTAATTTAATATCATGAATAACTTTAGGAAAAGTATATTTACCTAGGGTAGAGTCATTTTTGTTGTTGTTGTTGTTTTGGATACTGGGGATCGACCCCAGGACCTTGTGCTCCCCAGGCAGGTGCTTGTGCCACTGAGCTATATCCCCAGCCCTTACCTAGGGTGAAGGTGGTTTGATTGATCAATTAGAATTCATTCTTGTTAAAGTTAATAGTTGTCATGAGCCAGGAGAGGTGGCACATGCCTATAACTCCAGCACTCTGGGAGGCTGAGGTAGCAGGATTACAAATTCAAGCCCAGCATAGGCAATTTAGTAATTTAATGAGAGACCTTGTCTCAAAATTAAAAAAAAAATAGCTGAGTGTCATGGTGCATGCCTGTAATCCCAGCACCAGAGAGGCTGAAGCAGAAGGATCACTGCTCCACAGTGAGTTCAAGGCCAGCCTGAACTACATAGGGAGACCCTGTCTCAAAAAAAGTAAAAAAGAAAAAAAAAGGCTAAACTGAAAATTCTCTGCAAATTTGCTAGCTTAAAACTTTTCCTTTTTCATTTTTTTCTAGCTGATCAATATTTTTCCACTTGACCCTACACAGATGTCACCATCTAACTCCTGACCCTAGCACGGTGTCCTACCCATGGCCTAGAGGGGCAGGTTCCCTTCCTCCTTAGGACAGTGTGGAAGCCTGTCATTTCAACAAGACAGTATAAGCTCAACAAACACCAGGGCTGGCACACGAACTTCTGGTTCCATTGAATTTTTTCCCTCTATTTTACTTTATTGTTGTTGTTTCATTTTGTTTTTGTTTTTGTTTTTGAGACAGGGTCTCACTATGCAGTTCAAGTTGGCCTTTAGCTCACTTTGTAGCCCAGGCTGGTCTCGAATTCACAACAATCCTCCTGCCTCAGCCTCCTGAGTGCTGGGATTACAGGTGTGTGCCACCATACCTGGCTCATGTTTTTTTGAAACACTGTCTTGCTGTATAGTTTAGGCTGATCTTGAATTTACTATGTAGCCCAGGCTAGCCTGGAACTTGTAGTGATCCTGCTTCCTTAGCCTCCTGAGTCCTGGAATTACAGGCATGCACCATCATGCCCAGTTTAAAAGCTTGTAATTCTTGTGAAATAGCTCCTAGCCGAATCTCTTTCCCCCCTCCCCCCAGCTCCAGTCCGTAATTAGTTCGTATCTAGGTGCTCCATGGGCGAATATAAAAGTTATGACACATTTATTAGTGGAATACTTTATCCTAGTCATTCAATTAAAATGACAAAGGGAAAACAGTATGCAATCAAAAATACATAGTTTATAGTTCATTCCACCGTGTTAAAATATGATGCAAGGAAGCCGGGCATGGTGGTGCACCCCTGTAATTCCAGCACTCAGGAGGCTGAGGCAGGACAGCAGTGAGTTCGACTAAAGTGAGCGCAAGGCCAGCCAGAAGTGCATAATGAAACCCTGTCTCACAAAGAAAAAAAAAAAAAGATACACCAGAAGGAGGGGGGTAGAATGTCAAAGATTAACAATGATTGTTTCCAGCTGATGGGATAATTTTTATTTCCATTATGGTTTTCATTAAAAAATTAAATTCAAATATGTCAGGCCACACGTGGCACCGCCAATTTATCTCCAAATTGAGATATAGAGATGAGTCATTGCAAAGGAAGAGCCAGCAGGACTTTGACCAGGGCTGGTTTTGAAGGGGAGGGACAGACACCGGATAGAGAGGAGACAATAAAGTCAGGCTAAGTTCAACCCGGAAGCGCTGACGGTGGCACAGCACCGGGCAAAATCCAGCTGCAAAGCACAACTATAACGTGGCAGCCAAAGCCGGGAAAGGCCAGGCTGAACAACCAAGCCCACCGCCCTTCGGCCAATGCCATATTAGCTCCGCCCCTACCATTCTCCATTGGCCCCCTGAGGGTGGTTTGGTTGCCTGGGCCCGCCCCTTTCGGGCTGCAGGCTTCACCTCCACTTGGTCCGGGCGGCCATGCTGAGTGTGGCGGACAGAGGCGGGTGGGGCAGTCCTCTCTTTCTGCAATGGCAGACTCCCTCCCACGGGCTCTGCTGGCGTCCCTCCTTAGTCACGTTCTCCTGAGACCCAAAGGAAATGCCACTAAAATGATCCTCATTTGAGAACTGGACATTTGTGTGAAGCGCACACCTCTCCATTCCTGCCTCCAATTCCCTGGGGTTTTAGTTTTCTAGAGATGATGTCATGAACAAAACCTACCCAAGGTCCTAACGCCTGCTGTTAGGATCTCATAACCACTGAAAATCAGAATGTTTATAGAGATTGAGTTACCACATAATTTATTATTCAAAAGAGGTCAGTTTTGAGAATCTATTAGTTACCGTCGGCCCAACAGGCATAAGGGGTATAAGCTGCACCATTTGGAGATCAGAAGTTTTACAATGTCACACAACTATCGTCATTATGTATTTCCAGAGTTTTTCTTTATTGCAAACGGAATCTCTATACGCATTAAACAATAATGGCCCTCCCATTAGCCCTTGGTAATCCCCAATCTATTTTATCTCTATGAATTCTTCTGTAAGAGGAATCATACAATCTTTGTCCTTTTTCATCTGGTATATTCCTTGTGTGTGTGCATGTGGTTTTTTTTGTTTTTTTTTGTTTTTTTTTTTGGTCTTTTTGAGACAGGGTCTCACTATGCAGTTCAGGCTGGTCTTGAACTCATTTTGTAGCCCAGGCTGGCCTCAGAACTCTCAACGATCCTCCTGCCTCAGCCTCCCGAGTGCTAAGATTACAAGTGTGTGCCACCATGCACGGCCTGCTGTAAACATGTGTGCAATTTTTTTCTTTTTGGACAGTACTGAGGAATGAACCCATAGCCTTGCACATACTAGGCAAGTGCTATAACACTGAGCTACAGCCCCAGCCCTTTTTATTTTGTTTTGAGACAGGGTCTAAGTTGTCCATGCTGGTTTAAAACTTGCAGTCTTCCTGCCTCAGTCTGCCAAGTAGCTGAGATTACAGGCATGCTCTGCCACGCCCAGCTACAAAGTATTTGCTTAAGGGTCCCACTTTCTTCACATCCTCACCAATACTTATTTTTTATTTTTGCTTTTTAAAGCCATCCTAGCATTTTTTCTTTTAAGGAGGAAAGGTTTATTTAGCTTGTACTTTGTAGACGTTTCAGTCTATAATTGGCTGGCTCCAAGGCAGAGTGGCACGTGGCTGAGGGGTAACAGTTTATGGCTGTGGCAGAAGTGAAGGACATCCTAGCATTCTTTTTTATTTTTAAACTGGGAATCGAACTCAGGACCTTGCACTTGCAAGGCAGGCCCTGTGCCCCTGAGCTATATTCCTGGTCCCATCCTAGTATTCTTTTTTTTTTTTTTTTGCGGTACTGGGGATCGAACTCAGGACCCTGTGCTTGCTAGGCAAGCGCTTATTCCACTGAGCTATATCCCCAGCCCATCCTAGTATTCTTAAATCATATCTTATTGAGGTTTTGGTTTGTAGACCCCTAATGAGTAATGAGGTTGAGCATCTTTTCATGGCTTACTCATTTCTACACCAGAAGAGACATGTCTATTCAATAACCCCTTCACAGCTCAGTTTTGAAACAGGGTCTCAATAAATCACTGAGTTGCCCTGGCTGGGCTCAAACTTGAGATCCAACTGTCTTAGCCTCCGAGAGTACTATGATTACAGGCATGGACCTCCATGACTGGCACTTTGCCCAGTTTTGAAATGGATTGTTCGTCCTGTGTGGTTGAATTTGTAGGAGTTCTATATGTATATTCTGGGTATTTATTCCTTATCAGGTCTATGATTAACAAATACTTTTCTTTCACTATGTAGGTTATCTTTTTCACTCTTTTGATAGTGTCCTCTGATGTACAAAAAATTTGCATTGATCTATTTTTTTCTTTCATTACTTGTGCCTTTGGTGTCATATTTAAGAAATCACTACCAAATCCCAAATCATGCAGCCCATCTCATTTTACAGATGTAGGAATTGAAGCCTACGGGGGAAAGGCCTGAGGAAGTTAATGACAGCTGGACCAAGACCCAGATTTCTTTACACAATTAATATTAAAAAATACTGTAAGAAGCTCAGCTGGGTGTGGTGGCATATGCCCGTAATCCCAGCACTTGGGAGGCTGAGGCAGGAGGATTGTTGCATGTTTGAGGCCAGCCTGGGCTACAAAGTAAGCTCAAGGTCAGCCAGCACTGCATAGTGAGGCCCTGTCTCAAAAAGACAAAAAAAAAGTGGAAGCTGGGCGTGGTGGCGCACGCCTGTAATCCCAGCACTCAGAAGGCTGACACAGGAGGATCACTGCAAATTCGAGACCAGCCTGGGCTACAAAGTGAGCTCAAGTCCAGCCTGAACTGCATAGCAAGATCCTGTCTCAAACAGACACACAAAAAAAGTTAAAATCAGTTAGTGGAGGTTTATTTGCAATAATAAAATACTATAAAAGAACAAAAGTGTCACTACAGGCTCTGTTCAACCCAGCTATTCCTCTTCTTGGTATCTTCTCAAAAGAATTAAAAGCATCAGACCACAGCGATATATGCACATCCATGTTTATAGCGGTACAGTTTGTAAAAACTAAATCATAGAAACAGCCCCAATGCCCATCAGCTGATGAATGACTAAAGACATGTTTTTGGTTTTTAATACAATGGAATACTACTCTGCCATAAAGCAGGACAATCTTGAGACATTTCTAGCTAAATGGATGAACCTTGAGGACATACTCTTTTTTGGGGGGTGGGGGTCTTTCTGAGACAGGGTGTCACTATGTAGTTCAAGCTGGCCTGGAACTCACTGTACTCCAAGCTGTTCTCAAACTCACTTTGTAGTCCAAGCTGGTCTCGAACTCACAAAGATACTCCTGCCTCAGCCTCCCCAGTGCTGGGATTACAGGCCTGCTGGCTTGAGAACACACTCTTAAGTGAAATAAACCACACAAACATGTGTAAACACTGCATTGTTTATCTGGTGAGAGAAACTGAAAGTGTAAATAATGACTAAAATGCATAATAGATATTAGGAAAGGAAGAAAATGTTCAAATGGAAAGGGGATTTAGGCATGGGAGGTGGAAAGGAAGAAAGGGAAAATTTTTAAATGATGAGAAAGAAGGAAAACATGGAAACAAAGCTTTTATAAATAAGGAGGAGAAGGGGCTGGGGGTATAGCTCAGTGGCATAAGCGCAAGGTCCTGAGTTCGATCCCCGGTACTGGAAAAAAAAAATAAGGAGGAGAAAGAGAAGAGAAGGAAGAAGAGGCGGCATGGGAAAAAGGAGGAAATAGGTTATATCAGGTACAGGTACAAATTCCCTCTGATGAATGCCATAATTATATATACCTAAAATGTGCCAATAAACATAATTAATTAAAAATAAAATAAATAAAAGCTTCAGAATAATTTTTTCCCAGAATAATTTTACTCTCAGAAAAAACTGGAAAGGTTTTTATATGTAGTTTGAATGATTGAAAGAGTAGACGACTCCAACTGAGCAATGTTTGATCAGCATGATAGAAAACAAACAGTTGTTAGCTGTGTACAGAATGTATCTTTCTTTTTCCCCATTTTTTAACTTTTTTCTCCTTGGCTAACCCCTGGCAGGGATCTTGTAGAGGAAAAGTGGGGGCAGCATAGGGCTGGAGAGGTACAGAAGGGGCCTCCTTCCTCGTGCTCACTGGCTCACTTGCTCCCTCCCTCTTGGAGCCTGGAGCCAGCCACTGCCCTGGGCTGTGCCTGTCCCCAGCCTCTTGGGACCTAGGAGTGGAACTGTGGGACCACCCTTGGGGCAAGCACTTCCTACCAAGGGGGACTGCAGGGCAGACTGGGCTCACAGCACTGCCCCCTCCCATCCAGGTGGGCCTTGTCTCTGCTCCCTGGAGGCCCAACCTTCTGCCTCCACTGAGCCTATCAGGCTGTTCTGCCCCACCTCAGCTGGGGCCAGCAAGCAAAGTTTGCTAGTGGTTCTCCTGGCTGAGTTTAGGTGACAGCTTGTCCGGCCCCTCCATCTCTGCCGGAGGCGCGGGAAGGGGGTGCCCTGCCAGCCGAATCCCCAGGGCCTCTGGTTTGTTGTATTATAGTATATTTCGCTGTGGAAACTGTCACGTTTAGTCGCCTTGGAGCCCACCGCCTGTCCTATTGTTTTGCCCCGTCCCCAATCCTGAGCGCCCTATGATTTCTCGTTTCTGAGAACAGTACCACCCGTTCATCTATTGTAGAGTAACCCGTGACTCAATATTACCATAGTGCGATGTCGTTTTGTGCTATTTTGAACAATTAAAGACTTTTTGAAAAAAAAAGGAAACAAAATAGTTTCAGTACTGGGGATAGACCCCAGGGCCTTGCACATGCTGTCTACCACACAGCTATCTCCAGCTGATGCTGCTGTCTTTGATGCAGATAAACACAGGGTCTTGGTTTGTCTCAGGATGTAAAGCTTATGGAATGGCCCTTTCATTCATAGCTTGTGACACTAGGATTTTAGAAACTGAAATAGTTTCTGATTGAGTTATCTGAAGAGCTCCCTGCCACAAGCTGTCAACTTCACTTGCTTACTTGAAAACATTTTTTTACCAGTAGATAAATGGAAATGCCCTCACAAAGTTTGGCTTTTTATTTGTTTATTTGTTTGGTTTTTTTGTGACAGGGTCTCACTACAGTTCAGGCTGGCCTTGAACTCATGGTGATCTTCCTGCCTCAGGCTCCTGAGTGTTGGGAGTACAGGTATGTGCCACCATGCCCCAAAATTTGGCTTTTTAAAACAATTTTAAATTAAGACCACCGTCTGAAGTTTAAAGTCATTTTATTCTGTAGATATCTACAAATAAATTTACATTTACTTGAACCTTTATCCTTTATGTTGTTGTTTTTATTTTGTTTGTGTTTTGAGACAGGGTCTTTCTATGTCCTTCAGTCTGGCCTTGAGCTCACTAGGTAGCCCAGGCAGGACACAAACTCACAATCCTCCTGAGTGCTGGGATTACAGGTGTGCACCATCACACCCAGTGTGTCTTTATTCTTCTTTCATCTGTTAATTTGAAAAGTAAAGATTACAAATTTCTCTTTGAGATTTAAACAGAGCAATTGGTTAGGACCTAGGCAAAGCTAGTCTTTCAATCATGGATACATCTGAGTCAAGGTATATTTGTTGTACTGCCAATGCTTCACATCATATTCATTTATGGACATTTTAAAATAGCACAATTTTTCCCTTTGTTATGGTTTGTATATAGGGGTCCCTTCAAAGCCTCATGTGCTCATAGGTGGGACTTTCGAGGGTGACTTAGCACTTGGGAGGTTGAGGATCGTTGCAAGTTCAAGAGCAGGGTGGGCTACAAAGTGTGCTTAAGGCCAGTCTGAACTGCATAGTTAGACCCAAAAACAAACAAACAAAAAAAGTGACTTAATCACAGATAGGTAAGACCGGGCCTGGTGGCACAAGCCTGTAATCCCAGCACTCGAGAGGCTGAGGTAGGAGGATTGTTGTGATTTTAAGACCAGCCTGGGCTACAAAGTGAGCTCAAGGCTAGCCTGAATTACATAAGGAGACCCTGCTTCAAAAAGACAAAAAGTAAATTTTTAAAAATCATGGATGTCTAGTACTGGTTTAGTCCATTGATGGCTTAGGTTGGTTCTGGGTATGGATAATAGATTTACCCTAAAGAGAAGATCTACCTGGGTGTGGATGACGCCAACCAATAGGTTTTTAGCCTATATTGGGTTTGATTATACCTATTTAGGGTATAATCAAAAGGGAAAGAGAAGGAAGGCTGTTGCTTCCTGCATGCCAACCATGGGCTGTTTCTCCTCTGCCATACCCCTTGCCTTGGAGCCAGCTGATTATGGACTAAATCCTCTACACACTCTGAGCTAAAATAAACCTTTTCTCCTTTAACTTATGGATGTCAGGAATTTTGTCCCAGCAATGAGAAAAATTACGAATACACCCTTCAATATCATAAAGTTTAGAGTAGAGAGAATATGTGGGAAGCGTTCTTAGATCTTGTCCTACTGCAGTAGGTGGTGGTGAGGTCATACCCGTATTGTGTTGTGCTTTTTAAACAAAGTACAGGATGAGACAGATACAGTGGCTTGTTCCTATAGTCCTAGCTACTTGGGAGGCTGAGGCAGGAGGATCACGT
This sequence comes from Dinomys branickii, assembly GCA_004027595.1. NCBI lineage: Eukaryota > Metazoa > Chordata > Mammalia > Rodentia > Dinomyidae > Dinomys > Dinomys branickii. The sequence goes on from PVLD010028019.1 coordinate 17,672, forward strand.
GAGCCCAGGAATTTGAGACCAGCCAAGACGATATAGTGAGAGTCTTTCTTTTTTTTTAATCCCTCCTCTTACCCCTCCTGCCCTCTTCTCACCCACACATCCTTCTTCCGTTTTCTCCTCCTCTTCCCTTCCCTCCTCCTCCTTTCTCTTCCTTTGCACTATTAGGGACTGAATCCAGGGCCTTCACACTGAGCTACATTCCCAGCCCTTTTTGTTTTTAATTTTGAGATGGTCTAGCTAAATTGCTAAATTGTCCAATCTGGGCTCAAACTTGTGGTCCTCTGCCTCAGCCTCACAGAGTGGACCCATGTCACTTTTTTAAAAGTATGTGAAAAGGTTTTGCTCTTGGAAATTTTTAAATATTTCCACTCAAAACTGAGGTTACAAAAGCTCTAAAAGCTATTAGCATTTTATTTTCTGGGCAGAACAGTTGCCAATTGCATCTCCCTTTTTCAAATCTTTCCACAATCCTTCACATTCCTGAGCCAGTATCTAAACAAACTTGAAAGAAAGTTGAATATAATTCAATTTTGTTTTACTTGCAGAGTGTATCTCATTTCAGGAACATAGAAAGGCATTATAGCATCCTCCTCTGCACCTGTCCAAGAATCTACAAAGTATTATAATAAGTATTTTTCTTTATCCTCCCTATAAAAATCAGATATTACATCATATTTTCTAGTTCAGTTTCTCTGTTGAGCATATGAGAGTTCAGAATGTTTGATTCTAAAGTCTTTTCTAGGTAGGTAGTCTCACTGCTAACACAAGAAACCTTTAGCCAGTGTATAGAGCTATAAAATCTGATTTCTAGTTAAAGTTTACTCAGAACTGCCAAATTTAGCAAAAACACATAGTACGCCAGTTATATGTTAATGCAAAATTTGAAATTTAAATTTTACTTGGCATTCTATACTTTACCTGGCAACCCAATACATAATATACCAATATTATCCATTCATTGTCTCAATTTAGCATGTATATATTGAACATTATTAGTTTAAAACATTGGGCTAGGCTTTGTAGGTTACACTGAATGTAAAATTTATACCCTCAAGGGATTTATAATTATTGGAAAATAAAAGGCAGAATTATGAATAAGCAAAGAAAAACTACATGTGTAATACTATTACTGCATAGGACTATCAATCTTTTTTGTATTTTATGCCAGGCGTTGGTGGCGCAAGCCTGTAATCCCAGTGCTCAGGAGGCTGAGGCAGGAGGATTATTGAGAGTTTGAGGCAAGACTGGGCTACAAAGTGAGCTCAAGGCCAGCCTGAACTGCATAGTGAGACCCTGTCTCAAAAAGACAAGAAAAAAAACTTTTGGTATTTTATATCTTTGGATTTTGAGTCTTGATCCTTTCCAGGTATTTGTATTTATAGAAACACGAGAGACCCCGCCTTTAAAGAAAAAAAAAAAAGAGCTACATCCCCAACCCTACATATACACTTTTTTATTTTGAGGCAGAGTGTCACTGAGTAACTAAGTTACCCACACTGAGTTCTAATTGGAATTCTCCTGCCTTAGCCTAGTAGAGTGGAATGCTGAGATTACAAACAAGTGCCAGCACACCTGGCTTATCTTAACCACATTTCAGTACAGTATACAGTTTAGTAGTTTAAATATGTTCACGTTGTTGTGGAACAGATCGCTCAACCTTTTTCTTGCTGTGAATCTGAAAATCTCTGCTATTAAAGAACAACTCCTCTTTTCTTCTTCCCTTTGGCCCTTGACAACCACCATTCTACATTCTGTTTCTATACATTTAACTACTATAGAGACCTTACATAAGTGGAATCATGGAGAATTTATCTTTTTGTGATTGGCTCAATTTTCTTAACATAATGTTTCAAAGTTCACCCATGTTGTAGCATGAGTTACTACTTCCTTCCAATTTGGAAGGAAATATTTCATTTTATATATATATATATATATATATATATATAATATTTATTTGATCAATAGACATTTGGGTTGCTTCCACATCTAAAGTACGGCATTGCTATGAACATGGGTGTGCAAATATCTCTCTACTTCTTTTGACCCAGAAGTGAGATGTCTGGGTCACCTGGTAATTTTATTTCTAATTTATTTTTTTTCTTTTTTTTTTATTTTAAAGACAAAAGAATGGAGACATATGAACCAGAAAAGCCATAAACAATACAGAAAATACAAAGTTATACAGAATATAGTAGGGAATTAGCACTGGATGTTGTATTACATAGTTATCTTCACATTAGTTAACACAAAAACATTAAAGGAAATACCAAATTATAGATAAGATAGTAGGGAATTTGCA
>PVLD010028020.1:0-19968 GCA_004027595.1 Dinomys branickii
AGCAACCCAAGTGTCCATCCACAGAAGACTGGATTAAAAAATTGTGGCATTTTTATATAATGGAATATTATTCAGCTATAAAGAAAGACAGTTTTGGGGACTTTGTAGGCAAGTGGTCAAAACTGGAGTCCATACTCATAAGTGAAATAAATCAGCGGTACGTGTGCAGGCAACGTATTGTATCACTGGTGTAAGAACCCAAGGGTGGGAATATAAACTAAGAGACATGAAGGAAATCTGTTCAAAAACAAAGAACAGATGGGACGAGGGAAAGGAGAAAAGAAAGAGACAAAAATGTATGTATGTATATATTTATATACATATATGCAGAAGGGCTAACGTGGTTCTACTATTGTATTATATCACTTAACGCTAAGGAATAATGGATGACGGGTTATTTGATCAATCTTGTATGTCTGTATGTGTTATTCTGAACACACAGTTTGAAGATATCAATATGCAAAGCAGGAACTATTGGTGGTTTTTTGTTTGTTTTGTTTTTGTCTTTTTTTTTGTTTTTTGTGTTTTTCTGTTGTTGAGAGGATTAATTGTCTGACCAATTTTGCATGTCTGTATCTGGGTTCATATATTTACACTTCGAATATATCAATGGATAAAGCAATAACCACTGTTGAGATCATGTCACCTTGTCTGTAGATCAGTTGTGATTGTACTATTTTTTATGCTAATTTGTGTCTGTTTGTTAATATGTTTTTGTGCTTTTATTTAAAAAAAAGAAAAAGTATTTAAAAAATTGATTTGCTATTTATTAGGAACTATAGAGTAATATAGTGAAAACTAAGGTTATAAGGGAACCCAAGAATAACTCTAAAGTTAATTTGCTTCAGTTTGAAGCTTTTGATTGAAATGAATTTGTGTATATGCCATCATGTTCACATAGTATTTATCTGTGCTTTCAATTCCTTTCTTTTGAGTGGTATTGGCTTTGTAAGAGGTTTTCTTGTTCAATTAAGATGCTATAGTCACCTATTATGAGATGCTTTTATAGTTAACTGTTATGAGATGCTTTTAATATGTGGGTTTCTTGTTTTATTTTTGACAAGTACATGTTATGCTGTTGTGCTGAGTTTGATATTTGGTGATTTACATACAAAGCGAATTTAATTTTCAAAATTTTATTTTTAAATATCTTTGAAAACAATATGATCACATAGATGCCATCAAGCCAGCAATTAAAATACTATGGTTATAAATTTTAACTCCCACTACAGGATCTCATGACCTTATATATTGCTCAGTCTTCTCATCAAATGATTCTTCCTCGGAATAATAGAATGATGACCAGATTGTTGCCAGTTATAGAATTATAAATTCCATTTTAATTCACAATTATCCTTTGATGCTGTAAGCTACTTTTATGGTATCCTTTCTAAAGATTCTCTTAACCTTTGGTATAAACTACCATAAATTCCAACTATTTTACATCCCCTAAAACTTGTAGGATAGTAGTCTGTGTTTTTAAATTGCCAATTAATTAATTAAATCTTTACTGATAGATCTCAAAAGTCTCTATACATTTTAGAGATAGAAATTTATTCCTTTATATGTATCTGTGTTTGGTATTAGCAAAAATTTTTGAATTACCAAAGGGAAACAATGAGTCAGTTGACTGAAAGAAATGAAACATAAGCAATGAAAGTTGTCTTTGGCTCCTAATCTTACCCTTTGTAAATTTTAACTTAATCCCAAGGGAACCTTTCACAAAAATAAGAGCTAATCCATATTAATTGATATGTTCATGATTGTGTGTTCATCAATTCCCCATCCTATGCCCCAGACACTGATACAAACACAAAATGCAAATTATCATTGTTATCAAGAGTAAAATGGACTCTCAGGTTATAGCCAGAATTTTTTGAGTTGAAGACCAGTCTTGAGTTACAACTGGAATGTCAGCCACTTGTGCAGTTGTAAACAAAGGGTTGCAAATGCTGGGAAAGTGTATGTAAACCTCCATAAGCATCAGTCTGAGTCCAGATGTGCATGTTTGTGGCTGTGATTTTGCTCAGTGCTTTATAAAATTGCTACAATTATTGTTTTCAAAATGATCCCCCTGAAAGCTAGAAAAGTTGCTAAGGGAGGAAGTGAAGGCAGAGAAAGCAATGACCATTGAAAAGAAGGAAACTATGGAGAAATATGAGAGTGACAGTCATCTGACCAGTCTTGTTAACATGTACAATGTGTCAAAATCAACAGCTTGAAAATCTTATAGAGAAAAGATTTGTGTAAGGAAGCTAGTGTTGCTAAAGGTGTTACTCAAATTAGTGAGTCAGGATCACGAGTGTTAAATGAGCTGTAGAAAGGCTATTATTAGTGTGGCCAGACAAAAGAAAGATGTCAGGTTATAGCCTGAGTCTATAATTTGTGAAAAAGCTAGGGCTATAAATGCAGATCTCTTAAATGATAATCTATCAGTGAGTGATAATGGTGAAAAATTTCATGCCAGTATGGGATGGTTTCAGAATTTTAAAGCTAGAACCTGTTTTCAAAGCCTAACTAAGCAGAGTGAAGCAGCTGATGCTAATAAAAGGGCTGCTGAAAATTACACACTGCACTTTGAAATGATGACACAGAAAAAAGGCTTTTGCTCTAATCAAGTTTTCAGCTGGGATCAAACTGGACTTTTCCAGAAGAAAATGCCCAGGAGAGCATTTCTTACCCAGGAAAAGACAAAAATGCCAGGATACAAGCTTATTAAAAATAGGCTAACTTATTGTTATGTGCCAATGCAAGTGGTGACCTCAAAATAAAACCTCGCCTGGTTTATCCCTCTGGTACTCCTCTAGTGTTCATACACATAAAATCACGAAGAGGAGGCTACGGGTCATGTGGAGAACTAACACAAAAGGGAGGGAGGCTTTCTGTCCTACTGGTAAGAAATATCTAGGGGAAAAAATCTACCACTTGAGGTTCTTATCATGAACAATACTCTTTCTTATCCATGAGATTTGGAAGAATTGGCTGAAGAATTCCCCTCAACTCTCAGTTGAGTTTCTCCCACCTAATTCAACTCTTCTACTGTAGTCTGTGGACCAGCAGGTTATAGCTCACTTTAAGAATCTATCCCCAAGAAACTATTCCTGAAGTGTGTCCAGATGGTCTTAGATACAGACTTAAACCTTAAAGAGTTCTGGAAGGAACATCCTTTCAGGTGTTCCTTTCTTGTGTGAGGTTACCTGAGAAATCCTGGGAGAATGTCTCTCTAAGGACTCTGAGATCTTCCTGGGAGAAAGTGTGGCCTAAATTTGTACAGGAGAGGGACTCTGAAGACTGTGTAGACCAGCCTGAGCCTTCAGTTGACCCTGTGGTTGTCACTGTGGCAGAGGCCATAGGCTTGCAGGTGGGCAGTGGTGATGTTGAGGACCTGGTGGGAGAACACTCAGAGGAAGTGTCTACAGAGGCACTTGCAAGTTCTGGCTGAGATACAGAGAGTGGCAGCTGAGGAGGTTTCTGAAGAGGAAGGGGGTATCAATAATGAGTTCAGAGAAATTCTTCTCCTTAAATACAGGAAATCCCTTAAACAATGGACAGAGGTGCAAACATTTGTAGAGAAAATCCACTCAGACAGAGAAACAGCTAATCATTGCATTCACTTGCTTAATGACCATGTCATTTCATGATACAGAGCAGTGTTAAAGAAAAGACAGAAACAGCCAGCCTTGGACAAGTTTTTGGTTCTGAAAAGGTTGAGATCTAGTGAGCCAGAGGTAGGTCATAGTGGGCTTCAGACTCTCCTGAGAAGAGAAAGGGTACCAGAGAACCAGATTCCTGATATGCTTATGGAAGGGGACTGTCATCCCAAACAATAACCACCTTCCATGTCATCCTCCCTTCCTGCAAGCCAAAGATGTCAACTTGAATGGTGAGTACAGCATGAAATTGTTGTTTCTGATAAACTAGGCACATTTTATAACTTTTTGGTGAACACATGAGGAAAAATGATTGGTGTTTCTGGTGAATAACCCATTATACAACCACTTTTATTATGAAAAGGTTAGTTAAAGGGTTCTTTGGGAAGTTTGGAATGCATTATGGGTATTTCCATCATTTCTTATGGGGAAAATAGTCTTGATTTAAAACCAACTTGAGTTACAACTAGCTTATGTGAATGAATTGTTTGTAAAGCGAGAGTCCACTGTATATATTCTAGAGGAGATACAATGAGATAGGTATCCCAAGCAAATAGTTACAGTACAATGGTAGTGACGTCATTATGGTGGTGACGAGGAAGGTATATGGCATAGTATGGATGGTAGGGCCAGTAATTAAGAAGGTAAGAAAGACTGTATGTGTACACATGAGAGACAGCATGCTGTGTGGGGGACAACAAGCTATTCCAGAATACACAGTTCATAAAATATGCATCAAAGAGACCTACAGTAGAAGCCAGAATAGGGAATGTCTCACACGTTACGGTCAAGAATAACGCATTGATCTTTAGGGAATAGGGAGTCGCTGAAGGATTTAATCAGGTTAGGTAGAAGAATGTGTTGGATGGACTACTCTGTTGCCTCTAAGGAAGACACATTTAAAGTCAGGCTGCCATTAAAAATATAGTACAGAGAGTGTGTTGGTCCAGGAGAGATGACTAGACCCTAAACTGGGAACACATAGTGGTACAGATGGAATGAAAGTGACTAAAGAAATCTGTAGCACAGAATGTGAATGAGGAGTACAGTGAAAGATGGTACTAGTGGGGACAATATTAGGACCCATGCCTTGGAATTTAGAGGAGGAAGATAAGTTATATTTAGATATCATAAGCATTACAGTTTCTGCGAAATAAACAGAAAGGGAACAATTCAAAGAAACAACAGCAAAAAATTAGCCTGACATTTAGGGGAAGAGTAGGGATTGAGAAACGATTTGAGATAATGAGCATATGGGTGGGAGTGGAAAATGTAAATTGGCAAGAGAAAGAGCAGAAACAGGTGACTCTTCAGGAAACGCGCCTGTATGGCTTGTCTGAATTACGCTACCACCTAAGAACACGTGCACCCGTTATCGACCCCATTTGGACACCACTCCTCATTTTTTTTGGCCCTGCATTTTATTTTAGCCTCCGTTGTGGCCACCGTCTCTGGATAGGCTTCGACCAGGGGCTTGGGTAGTTGGTACACTCATGGTATGATGGCACTTGTGTCCCCTGGTCCACAGCTCAGAGCTCCTCTCGCTTAAACCTGTAACATAGTCCTGTGAGTGGAACCCGGAGGTTAAGGTGTCCAGCCCACCTGTGGTCAGTCAGGGATGAAGCCCTCTCCTCCTCCCACACTGATAATTCTTAGCCGATTTCACAGGACTGCTCAGAAGGCCTGTGAGCGTCCCAAACTGCAGACGCCAGCTTAATCAGGCAGCCCGCCCGCCATCTTTCCCCGCCCCAGTCCTTGGCTTCGCTCTTCCTACCTATATTCCATTCCCAATAAAAGGCCCGCTTTGAACACTTACCTCCCTTTAGAGGAAATATTACAGTTCATTTCTATCTCCAACACCTAAGAAGTTCTAAAAGATTAACAGAAAATTTGTCTTCAAATATTAAGCTGTAATTTTCCAAATATTTAAAATTGTATAGATAAGCTTTTCTTTTTTATAAGCTGCACTTAAGAATAGAGTTCATCTGTGTGTATACCAGAGTATATGACATAAATAGATTTATCTGGGATTCATTTAAAAGTCAGAAGATCTATAAATATTCTACAAATCCAAATAATGTAAAAATTCACATTTTTCTTCAGTCTTTGGCCTGAGTCATGCACAAAGCTCTTAAAGTTTACTTTAGTGCTTAGAAAGTCTTTATGAAAGGAAATGTGGCTTTTAAGAGAACAATTTCAAGACAGTCTAGTCCAATTAGTCTATATTAAGTGATCTACTAAAGTATTGTATTTTCTTAAACAATTTGCTTAAAAATTAAAAGTTCTAAAAAGACCTTGAATGGTATCATGGATTGTAACTGTTAAAAGATTTTTAATGTATAGTATTTTTTTTTTTTTTTTTGGCGGTACTGGGGATTGAACTCAGGACCCTGTGCTTGCTAGGCAGGTGCTTATTCCACTGAGCTATATCCCCAGCCCTTAATGTATAGTAGATGTCTGCACACTTTTCTATCAAGAGCCACATGGAAAATATTTTAGGCTCTGTTGGCCGCAGGGTGTCTCTCAGCTATGCAGCTCTGTCATTCGAAACATCCCTGAGAACACAGAAACAAATTGGATGGCTGTGTTTCAATTTGTAAAGAAGCTCCAAAACTAAACCAAAAAATCTTTATTTCCTAAGGTTTCCAATTAAAAAAGAATTGTTTTGACCAGTTTGCTGGAGCCTTCTCTTTATAACTAGCTGCTGTGGATTCCACAAGATCATTATCTGTCAGGATTGTCATGGAAGTAGGATTTTGTTGCTGTAGTTGACCTTAGAAATTGTGTGTCATCCTCAGACAGGAATCTTTGTTGTTATGCCTGTGCTTCTGCCCTCAGAGAGCTACCAGTTAGCAATGTGAGTGTAACTTGTGAACATGAGTGACTGTGCAATGAGATAACCAGCACCCCAGGGTCTTTCCTCTCTTACCCTTCAGACAGAACACACTGATAATTAACCAAAAGGTGTAACAGGCATCGTATCAAATTTTCCTCATCATTTAGCTTTAAAAATATGTAATGAAGACAAGTTTTTGTCCACTGCTTTAGAAACAGGGGAGGTAGGGTAATGATTGTTGGAAACAACATGTATGTTTTCAAAGGACTTATAGGTTGGGGAAGAGGTCACTAACACAGAGAAGATGGTGATGGGAAAGAATATGGAAGGAGATTTTAGAAAGGAAACCTTATTTTTAAGCAGGTTTCTTGTGAATTATGTGCAATTGGATGACCTAAAGAAGTACTCTAATATAATAATCTGCACAGGATAACTTTTTCTTCTTTTACATAAAATGTGTCTTAGACTAATATCTTGCTTTCTAAGAATCATCCTTTTTATCTATGCCAGAGGACCTGGTAGGTGACACATGTATGACCATATCATATCATGCTGGTTACACGTGGGATTTACTACATTTACTTCTCCACTGGCCCCCTCTCCATACCTCTTGGTTGCCTTCCCATTTGCAAAAGATCTGACTCTTTACTTTCAATTATCTATTTCCTTGGATATTTAGACACTTTTATTTATTTTTATTTTATTTATTTATTTTTTTTTTTGCGGTACTGGGGATCGAACTCAGGACCCTGCACTTGCTAGGCAAGTGCTTATTCCACTGAGCTATATCCCCAGCCTATTTAGACACTTTTAGGTTAAATTCATTTTTAAGAGCTTAGTGAAAAGCAAAGCTTTTATTTCATTGTGATCAATGTTACATGAGCTCTGAGACTGATGCTTTCTTTTTATTTTTTATTTTAAAGACAAAAGAATGAAAACATATTAACAGACACACAGACATTTACAAAATCACAGAAAAATAATGCACGCAATGCAGAATTTCAGACAAGGTGATAGGAAATTAACAATGGCTGTATTACATATTGATATCATCAAACTGTTTACTCACATAAACAAATATAGGCATGTAAGATTAATCAAACAGGGATGAGAGAAAAGAGAAAAAGAAAGAAGGGAAAATATGTATATAAGAATACACAGGATAGCTTCATTAAAAAAATCCATTGCTACTTGGGTTTTATATACACCGAACATGTAATATGCAACTCAAAACCAACCCATTCAATGTGTATGCTTATGTTTCAGATAGATTTTTGACATTCAGTTATTGCAGAGATAACCATACCGATAAAATGCAAAATAATTATGTCTCTTGTTTTCTCTTATACATCTGAAAAGACCCCCTCATGTGTGAGTTAAGGGCAAGCATGGGTGCCCTTCCATATCAACAGATTCTGAATCTGCAAATCCAGCTGAATGCTGGTTAGGAATACTTGGGAAAAAATTGTTCTGAACTGTTCACGTACAGACTTCTTTTCATGGCATAATTCTCTAAGCACTACTGTAACAACTACATTTTCATTGCTTTAAGTACTAGAAGCTTTATAATTTAGATCTGAAGGATCCTCTCTATGTTGCATGTGTTCAGAGGTAGATTTTAGAAGGAAGGACATTGGATCATAGAGTCATTACACATACTCACCAGTGCCTTGGTTCACTGACAAACTCATAACTAAATGTGCTGTTAAGCGATGGGCCTGGCTGGAGTGGGTCATTGGAGTTGTAAGCTGGAGTGAGCCACTTGTCCTCCACCATGTCTTCTACCATACTGTTTCTTACTTGGAGCCAGCCTATCGTGGATGGAACATTCTGAACCGTGAGATGAATAAACCTCTCTTGCTTTAATTGTGGGTTTTAGATTTTTTTGTCCACATAATGGAAAAATGCCCAACAAAACAAGTAGTGTAGAAATGATGTGAAGTGCAAGAGATTTGGGCACCTGCAGATTTGGGTATCCTGGGCACCTGGAACCAGTTCCTTACTAAGAGTGAGAGTGACCCTACAGCTGGCTGTTTCTACCACATAGACGTCTCCCTGTATCACCCACAGAGAGACAGTTCACTGGGACCATCAGCATAGGTGAAGTTAGAATGCTGTTTTAGGTGACTTTTACCTACATTTTGGTAATTCATAAGAACAAGCTTTTAGTATTGCATGAGCATATTTTTTAAAATCTAGGAATGAAAAGCATGTATAAATAAGTTGTATACCAAGAGATTTCCAGATTATTCTTGTTGTAATTTTGTTTCAACATCAAGATGTTGTCATTGAAAAGTCTTAAATTCCTCAAAACTGAGTGATAACTGTGAGATGTAACATTAGTTTCTTCTTATTTTATTTTATTTTGGGGGGTACTGGGAATTGAACTCGGGACATTATGCTCGTCAGGCAGGCTGCTTGTGCTGCGGAGCTAAATCCCCAGCCCCATTATTTTCATCTATAACATAGATAAAATGGAGAACTAGAGCAAAAAGAAAAGATTCTCAGGACGCAAAAACCAATGGGATCTCATCAAACCTGAAAATAATTTTCGACTGAGTGTTTGGTTTATATACAAAGCTAGAAGGTACAACTAAGGATCTCCCAGAGACTTGGAAAACAGTTGCAAAAAACTTTTTATGGAGCGACAATATCTATGCATGATTTATATTCTTCAATAGCATGATTGAATCGACATAAATGTGCTTAAAAGGCATTGACATGTAGTGTTATCTCTTATCAGAGATATAAGGCCAAATAACTTACATTCCTAGCAAATATATTTATCAGTTATCAGGCAAATTACTCTACATTTCTTTATGCAGTTTATCTTTTAAACCTAGAATTTGTATTAGATTAGCAGTTCTCAATATTCCAAACATCACAACCACATGTAGTTGTTTGAAACTACAGATTCCCAATCTTTATACTGCAGGTGCTAAATCAGGAACTCTGGAAGGGAACCCTAAGAATCATTTTCTTTCTTTTTTCACAAAAATCCTGGATAATTCTGATGGCAAGGTAGTTGGAAAGTATCAGATGAAATGATGTGTAAATTAGATGCAGCCATTATTTAATGCCTGAGTCAATTTTTAAAATACTTGGAGATGAATTGGAAGTGACAGAATTCATTCTACCGTATCTCATATCTACTAAAGATACCTGTATTCTTTCTTCAAATTACATTAAAAAGATGTCAGTTTAAATATAGTCAATGGAAGATAGCTAAATTATAATAAACTTTGATGCTGCATACTCTTAATAATAATGTTTTTAAAGAGAATTTAAAAAAAGAACAGCAGCAAAATGCCAACAACATAGACAAAAACAAGACAAAGCAAAAACAAAAGAATGATACGGAGTTTCAGAACAAAATGATAACGATTCACAGTGGTTGTTTCATTACATATTTTTATATTCATCAAAGGTGATCAGATTACCAGATAGAAGAATGCAAGATTAATCAAACCATTAAAGAGAATAAAAAATAAAAGCAAAAAAAAAAAAAAACAATGGAGAGTTTCACCAAACAAGATGACAAGAATTCACTAGTGGTTGTTATGCTGCATATGGTTGTCTTCAAAGTAGTCATTCAGATCAGCAGATAGCAGCATGCAACATTGGTCAAAAATAAATAAATAAATAAGTAATGCACTAACTGTCCCTTTCAACAAACCACCAGACATCAGCAGTGCAGTTATCCCAGCCATCCTTTTGTATACATATATATTTTTTCCCTTTCTTCTTTCTTTACTTTTCTCCTTTCCCTCATCCCTGTTGTTTCCTCTTTTGAGCAATTTCCTTCCTTTTCCCGACATTTCTTGTATGTTTTGGTTTCCACTTACTCTTTCAGGTTCTTACACTAGGGAGACAACACAGTGTCTACACATGTGGGTCCCCTTTCTTTCACTTATGAGTATGGTCTCTATTTGCATCCATTTACCTATGAAAACTTGAGGTATTTTTTACAGCTGAGTAATATTCCATTGTATAAAAGTGCCACAACTTTTTAGCCATTCCTCAGTTGATGAACATTTATTTGGGTTGTTTCTGAGATTTAGCTATGACAAATTGTGCTGCTATAAACATGGGTGCACATATATCACTGTGACATGATGTTTTTAATTTTTCTGGGAAAATACTCAGAAGGGGAATAGCTGGTTAAGTGGGACCTTGAATCCTAGTTTTGTGAGAAATTTCCCCACTGATTTCCACCGTGGTTTCACCAATCTGCACTCCCATCAGTAGTGGAGAAGAATCAACTTTCGTATAAAAGATTAATTAGTTTTACCAGCTGCCGCATCTTCACAAGTGAGGGTACAAACCAAGAGAAAAACTTTAAGAAATTAGAGAATCTTAGTGTGATAAACAAATTTAATAGTTCCATTAAACATATTACATTTATTCTTATTTTATAATAAAATTATATAACTTAATAAAAATGTCTCTTAAATATTCAAGCATAATTGATTTGCAAGGACTTCTCAGGGTATAAAACATTAAGTACAATTTACTCTAGATTCCTGTAACTGAAATTATTTTTTATCGCAAAGCAATGAAGAAAGAATGCTTTGCTACTAGTGAAAGGTTCTGCAAAATTTATGTATGTTCTCATGAGGTATTCTTATGTTCTTGGGTGGTTTGATATATTGTACCATTATCCTTCCCAAGAATATATGAATATTAAATCACGAATTTTCTTGACATAGATCCTGCAGCTCCAAACTACATTTTAATGTATACATTATGTTACTGTTAATGACCAAAATACCATCAAATAGTACTTTGGGAGTCAGTGGTTTAGGTGCCCTAAAGCATTTTCACATACAAGGCAATAGGAAAGATAAGTTTGAAATCTTACTTTTATTTCAAGATATTAAATTTTAAAGAGTATAGACTAAGTAGACAAGAATCTGACAATAACAGACACTTTAAAGACATATTTTTAAAAACCAGATATATTTCAAATGACATACTATAGCTTTTAAGAAATAAAATATCTTTAAAAGACATCGTTTCAAAAGCAGTTATTAACTGCAGTGATATTTTAAAATCTAAATTTTTTTGTCTTTTTGAGATAGGGTCTTGCTGCTCAGTCCAGGCTGGCCTTGAACTCACTTGTAGCCCAGGCTGGTCTTAAATTCGCAACGGTCCTCCTGCCTCAGCTTCCCAAGGGCTGGGATTACAGGCATGTGCCACCATGCCCAGTTTAAAATCCATATTTCAGATGAGTTTATTTTGGAGAGTATTTAGAGCATAGGACATGCTCATCTATGGGGAAGATCCTGAAGTACACTTATATAATGGGTATTAAAGAGCCATGAGAATGAAGTGCAGCAAATATCAAAGATATTATAATATTAATAATATTAAACAATAGTGTAATTTCATAATAAGAATTAATAATTATAGAAATACAAAGAACTACTTGTATATCTATGTGTTGTAAATAAGAATTTGATTTTGGCATTTATGAATCAATATTTGGACCATATTTTACTGCATTCTATTAAAATCTTATACCTCCTATGTCCTTTTTGAATAATGAATGCACAACTTTCTGGGGTTTTTATATCCATAGTTCTAAAATTTCTTCATTTATTGCTTTAAAACTGACCAGCTTGTTTTCAACTAAATGCTTCATTGTAAACTCCAGCTAAATAGATTCTGTATAAATTTTTAGGATTGGAAGAACTAGGAATTATTTTTCTAAATAAGAGATGAGAGTTAAGAAGTATTATATGATATGAGTCCGCAGAGAATGTTCTCAAATAGCGTGTGGATGTGCAGAATTTCAGCAGCAAATTAATTTCAAATTGGTCAATGTTTATCCCTTCTAAACCCCATTTAAGAAAATCCTGGAAAAGCACTGTTACACATTGATTGGAGGCAACTGTATAAACACATATCAAATATTCATATTAGTGTATGTCACATATAATATTTAATTATATATCTGAAAAGAACAATGACATGAAAAACATATTTTGGCTTTTTTAGTATATCTAAAAGAATGAAGAATGCTAAAATCAAAATTAACTGTCATTTTGGAATACTTTAAAAATAAGGTAGTGTGTGTGAGTGTGTGTGTGTGTGTGTGTGTGTGTGTGTGTGTGTATGTTTGCCCATTATGCTATGCTTTGTTGTATCTCACTTAAGAACATCAGAAATAATTCTATGTAAATAAAGAAGTACATGACATATCTGTGGTTTTAAGTACCTTATTTCTTCAATATGCTTTAGTCCTTCTTCCTCACCTTATAACAACTTGTACCAACTAGTGTCTCCTAGTGTCAGGGCTCCTCTCCTGTGTGTGACCCCCTGTACATACCAGTAAACACCTAGCCCTCATCATGTTGCCCTGTGTTGACCCTTGTTGAGGGACAAGTAGAAGGTACTTCTCTGTTTGCTACTTTTCTTTGTCTAAATCAAGGGTCTGGTGTGTTCTACTAGTATGTGTATATCAGTGGCAAGCTAACATGTGACCTTGCAAGTAGGATAAAATTTCCAGGTCCTGTTCACATTCTGGCCTGGCTCGCTGATGGGACTGCAAACTGAAATGCCTTGTGAGAAACAGGCAAGGGACAAGAATTGACAGAAGTAATTCAGGTGTAAGATAATAAATGACATCCGAAGATACACTTAAACGTTAGGTGTGTAATAGGAAGCTCTGAGGGCCGAAGCAAATGAGGAGCAACACGTTCTGAAGAAATAGCCTACTTTAAAAACACTACCTATCTGACTTGAGAGCACTGTCTAGATTAAAATGAACTCCAGTGAGCAGGGTCTGCCCTTTGATCATTATTTGCTCTTCTCTGTCCTGTATGGTGAGATACTCCAGGGCCCGGATGATGTTTTGCTTCTTGGTTCCCATGGCCACAGTTGGCACCGTGCCTAAGTAGGCCCCCTTTCTTATGTTTTTAAATTAAAAATTCCTAGCAAGTTATATATTTTAAAGTTAGACATTAGCTAAGAAGAAAGACAAGATAATTCCAAAAGAGGAACAAAACTTTGCCATACCACAACAGGAACTAAGGAAGATTAGGGAGAGCTCAGAAATTATTCTTTTAACCAGTCATATGTAGTCCTTATGTAGTCTTTTTATGTATTTCAACAGTATTTTAATTCTGCTAGTAACCTAATTGTAGTTTTAATATCCATGTTTATGCTCAGTTCCTTGAAAAGAATATTTTTAAGACAAATATTTAATGATAAATGTTTTTTGATATCTGCTATAAGAACTGAAAAACTCCAATTATTTGGTTCTGTTCTTGTGTGTTCAATATGCTCAGAGATGGAATTAAAGCATGATTTGTTGCTGCAAATCTGAGATTTATTTCATAGAGATTGGTTTCAAAGTTGTGAAAATAATTCTGTGCACACTTGAAAGACATTTTGTGTTGAGTTCAACAAATCTGTCCCTGACTATTAGTTTAGAAAGTTTTAGATTCTAACCTGACTTTTGAGGAGCTCTCAAAGAGGTTTCGTGTTATACTGGGTGTCTGTCTGATATGTCTAAAGGAGTTAACATTATCAGCTTTGATTAGGTATGCAATCAGGGTAAAAGTGCCCTCTTACAAAGTCTTTCATTTTGTTTCTGTATTTTTGATTCTAGAAAAACTAAATGAAGATTGAGCACACTGAAGTATAAAGGAAAATGTAAATATTCTTTAAAATTTTTAGTAGATAGTAAGAAATGATTTTATTCATAGCTGAACAGAGAAATACATCAGTGTTTGAGATCACTACAGGCAAGTTGTAAAATATTACATGATAAACTATCAACTGAGAAAAATGTACAAGTGATAGGCAGTTGATGATTTGTGGCAGTAAGTAAAGAGTGCTTTTTATGTTTTCACTTACAGTTTTTACATAAGCAAATTTTATCTTGTTCAGCTAAGCTGTAACTTCTCAGTTGTGGAACCAATCAAAAGCATCAGTTTAGAAAATATTTGCACCCCTCTGAGTCAGCTTCCCATCACTGCCCCAAACATCTGAACTAAACATTTTAAAAGGCAGAAGGGTTTACTTTGGCTCACAGTTTCAGTCATTTCAGTCCATGGTTCCTTGGCCCAGTTTGCTTGCTCTGGGCCTGGGACAGCACAGTACATCACAATGGTGAGCACGCATGACGAAGGGAGGGTTTCACCTCTCGGTGCCCAGGAAGCAAAGAGAGAGTTAGAGAGGGTCTGAGGCCCCAGGACCCCTTCAGGGGCACATCGGACGACCTGACTTCATCCCACTGGGCACCATCTCTTCAAAGTTTCACCATTTCTGAGTAGCAGTACATGGTGTGGCTCATGGGGAACATTTGCTCTAAATCATAATAGCATTCTACCTCCAAATCTCCCATTTATTCAGTCAGTCTTCACTCCCCTGGGCCTAGCTGCTGGTAACACAAAACTATTTCTTTTCCTTTTTGTAGAATGTACTGAAAGTTCATTGATTAAGTATGCAGCCTTGTGAGTCTCACATCTTTCACTTAATATAATGCTTTTGCGATTCCTGGGTGTTGTAGCTTTGGTCTGTTCCTGTTTGTGGTTGAGCAGTATTTTCTTGAATAGAAGTATAATACAATCTTCTTACTCAACAGCTGAGGAATAGGTAGGTAGTTTCCTGTTTGAAAGATTATAAATAAAGCTTATATGAAAGTTCTGAATAAGCTTGTTTAGACATATATCTTCATTTCTTTCTAGGTAAGCAAATTCTTACTTGCAGCAATTCCACAAGCATGGACTTGTACATTTCCCATCATAAGAAACTGCTGAATCAGTGTCTGAAACAGCTGTTCCATTTCAGGTCATTGAAAGGATGCCCTGGTGTCCTAGGTGTTTCACATGGAATATGTGCCTTTTATACATTGAAATAAGAATTTCTTCTTTCTATTGAATGCTCATGTTTGGGAATTTCATAATGTTTTTGAGACATACAATTGCTAAGTGGAACTTGAGTGGCAGATTTAATTAATTTCCTTTTTATGAATTACAAAAGCCTCAAACGTGTACACATGAGTATTGTGTGTGTTAGAGATATGCTATTTTTCATGTTGTTTAAAATTTTAGCCAATAGTTCAGCTTCTTAAACTTTTAGGGGCATCAACTGAAGCAATGTGTTAGAGCTTATCAATGTTTGAGCCTAAAAATGTTCCCATACACTCAATAGGCCTATTTAGTCTTCATTTGTAGCAATCAGTTGCCCATGAAAAGAACTTTGAAGAGCTAGTTACATCACAAAGTGTCCAAGTCGGTGATAGTTCTAGTTAAGTGGAATAGGCTTCTACACACAAGCAGGTTGTATAGACTGAAATGAATTTTCAGTTGCTCTTCAATCATTCGGTAAGGTACTAATAGAATTTAGGCATAAAATTTGGCTTCCCTAATTTCCATTTTGGCAATACTTCTGGGCACACAGTGCTTAATATTTGTGTTTTAATATGATTCCATTCATTCTTGGAATTTTATCAGAAAGGAAAGCGGTGTGCCTAAGAAAAGTATGCACCTCATTTGCCTAAGTGTTAAAATAACTCAACACGATTTATTCTATTCTAGCAAATATCTGTTCTAATCAAAATCTTCCAGAAACTATTGTGGTTTGTTAGTATTTTCTATTTTATTGGGTTTTTTGTGTAGTTCCAGTAACAGCCCAAATGTCGTTTGATTTCATCACAATTAAGGCGGCTCCAAAGAATATTTGATAAAGATTAGCCAGTTTCATAAAGTGTTAGCGCATAAGGTCTGCATGAGAAAAAGTTAAAGCCCTTGAAAATGTGTATCTAACATGTAACTCTGGAAACAAACTGGATTTCTAAGAGGTTGAGGAAGTTCAACTTGGAAAATAGTTAAACTTCTGCTAAGTCAAGACAAAAATGGGAACTGGGAGACATGAATCACCTTCTGGTACTTAAAAATTCACAAGAACCCAAAACATACCTAGAAAGATTAAAGTTATAGGGATGTAGTACAATCTGAATTAATGAAATTTCAAAAAGTTAACAGTCATCAAAACCAGAATTATTTCCATGTGTAATGGACCCGGTAATAATATTTCCTGTTATTGGAAGAACTCCAGGAGAGGTAAAATGGCCACTTTGGAGACTACTGCAAAGAGTTTTTTCAAGGATTGGAAAGGGTTATCCCTGGAGAAATTGTGAATTCATCTTCAGCCATAATGTTCCTTAACTTAATTTCCTACACAATGTCAACAGCTCCCTTTTGTTTTGCTCAGATATTGGTAGAGGCTTCAGTGGGAGACGGCTTCACCGGAGATATAGCAATCGATGACTTGTCGTTCATGGGCTGCACCCTCCACCGAGGTAAGAGAAACAATTTCAGCACCTGATGTGTTCCCAAACTCATTTCCTTGGAAATACTGCAAAGGAAATCAATATTTCATTTTTACAAATATTCTAAAATGCCAACATTTTATTGATTCTTATAGCCAGTAAGTGTGAAAAATGTTGTAAATCTTTGCCAGTTATGAGTCTTAAAATATTTGCAAGTCTGGTAAAGATGTTTGAGTCAGTTATGTCTGTGTCCTGTCCCATACAAAATACTAGGAAGTTTTGTGTAAAATTATACTATAATTCCACTGTTTTTGAGGAAACAAAAGCAATTTGGTCACCTTATAATTACATTGTGTTCGAGGCTTTGTATCTGTTACCTTCAGTGATATTTTACTTTCAGATCACACTTAATTCTAATAATTAACCATTTAATTTCCAACTTAGGGATCTGTATTAAAGACACACTACATCATTCTCAAATTCACATATCTTATATTCAATCTTTCCCCAGACCTCTAGACTTACACACTACTGAACATCTTTGTCTGGATGCCAACGAGGCATCTCAGTATTAACAAGGAAAAAAACCTAAAACAAACACATCCCAGGCTTGGAATGGTGTTCCTGGAAGCAACTCATTCTGTCAGTACACAGTGATTCAGTATGACTGGATATTACATTCTTAGAGAGTAACCCTGGCTCTTAGGATGGATTTCCTTAAATTGCATGATAAGATGGAATGCAGTCTCCTCCCTGAAGTGATCAAAAGCTGGAATCCAGCAACACACAGTCGCTGTACACTTTACTTCCAGCCCTGCTGCTCATCTGAGCATCCCTGAGTGGAAGGGTGCCAAACCCTCCCAGGGCACCATCAGTGAGCTCCACTTCATTCCTTCAGGGTCACTCTTGTCCTCCACTCTGCATTCTGGCAGAATTGATCACTTGACCACGCTGTTGGGGTTCCACACAACTCTGAAGGGTTCCACAAATCCTTCTCAGGAAGGCCAGCAAGAAGGAAATGCAGGTTGACCAGGTTCACCACTCAGTGTCAACAAGTAAATCCCTGGTAACCAGCTGCTAACCAGTATTCTGTACCTGGCAGTACTCACTTCTGTCATTGCTTCTTGCCTTCCTAGCTAAATAAAGGCGTTTATTTCTAGTTGCCTATTTCATATGCACACACCCTGTCAGCCACTAGTCTCAGGTATCCGAGTAATTTTCCCTTGATCCAAGTTACCAATTTCTCTTCATGGACTATTAACTACAGTTGCTTTTAAATGACCTCTCTGCTTCTACCCTGGAAACCTCTTTACTCTTCTCAAAATAGAAGCCCAAAGGATCCTTTTTAAATTAATATGTTATAGACATGAATGACAGGCTGCCTCATACCTTGTGACCCCAACTTCACCAAAGTGACTCTAGTTCAGTTCTTCCCATCTTCACACCAGATCGTTAAGCATTCTTGCTGATTTTGGAGCTGAGCTTTCCGCCTGCTTTTCTCTCTTCCAGGAAAGTGCTTCCCCTAGTTGCCTGCTTGATTCCTTATTCATTTTCTCCTGGCCTCTACCCAGTGATTTCTTTTGCGATGAAGCATTCTCTGAACGCTAGACTGAAGCTTCCACTAAGCGCTTCCTTGCACGGCATCTTTTTTCCCTGTTTTCCAATGTCATTTTCCTTCATACAACCGATCACCCTTACAGTTAAATTTCCCCTCTCCCTACATAATGATGCCCATTTCATGAGAGCAGGTATCTGCCTACTGTTTGATTTCCAGCTGCTAACCAGTATTTTGCACCTGGCAGTGTTCAACAGATTCTTGTTTGATGGACAGGCAAGCAGATGTTCACCATTTTCAGTGCTGTATATACCTTCATTATAATTTCAGCTTATTGCTATTGCTAGAATGTTAAATACTTCTATGTGACTGATATTATATTTACTGAAGGACAAATATTGGTAGCTTAGAACCACATTTATTTTTTGGTAGTACATGTGTGGGGTGGCTTGGAACAATAATAAAATGACACATATTTTATATATAGTTCCTATTCATAGACCTATGTAATTCTATGTAGGTCCACTTATGTGTCTCTACTGCATATATTCTGTCTCTCTGGGACCACAGCTGGAGGACCACTGGTCTTTCTGAGATATTCTGCTATTAAATTAGAATGGCTAAAAAGGAGGTTTAGTTACTGTTTCTATTTTGACATGGTATACTGCTCATCATCTGTATTTAGCACCACTGCCCAGAGAAAGTGATGTGGTCAAACCAGCTAGCAATGGGCAGGGAAGTTTTCTCCACCTGCAAGGAGATTAGCAAAGGCCAGAATATAAAAATTCTTTATAAGAAAACAAGCTAATAAACAGACACAATAATGCAGTCAGCCATTCAGCTGTATTGTTTCACATCATCTTATACCATGTTAAGAGTCTACAGTAGTGTCTGGTTCGTCATAGATAAATGTTAATGTTAAATGTTGAATAGGGTTGATACTTTTATAATTTTATGGAGAAAACTAAAGAGATAGTATGTATTTCTTGGAATCATAGTTTAAACTACTAGTATTACATTGCTCATCAATATAATACACATATTATTACTCAGAAAGGAAAAGGGACAACTTCTATTTCATATTTGTAAAAACTTAAAGAGCACAAGAGACCTGGGTGAGAATACAAAATTAAAAGCAGAAATGACATGTCTAAGCATGTCTGATTTTAATGGTTAGGGTTTTTCCCGCAGCTCATTCCAGTCAGAGTTTAGAGAGAATTCTTGCGAACCTGGAGGCAGAGGAGAAGAAAAATGAACATAGAAGGACAACAAGGCTCACCCTAGGAATGTTACTTCCCCACTTATCTGCTCAGCCCATTCCATGGCTGGTGGTTCCATGGTGGAGGTGGTAGGGTTGCCAGGCACACAGCAAAGATGTGAAATACCAGTTACAGAACGTTAGTCCCAATATCCTGGTTCAAAGTTTGGAAGAAAAGTATGAAACTTTTGGGGGCTGGGTATAAAGCTCAGTGGCATAAGCACTTGCCTGGCAAGTGCAAGGTCCCAAGTTTGATCCCCGGGACCACCAAAAACATAAATAAATAAATAAATAAATAAATGAAAAAAATATGAAACTTTAAAAACTATCTGAACGGTGTTGTTTTGTATTGGCTTCTTTTTTTTTTTTTTTTTTTTTTTTTTTTTT
>PVLD010028021.1:0-19969 GCA_004027595.1 Dinomys branickii
CTGCTAATAGTTTTTTTTTTATCACCTCCTCCTGCTCCCAATAAGCATCCGTGGGTATTATGTCCCCCTTAATCTTTCAGTGTTTTACAAAAAAGGAAGCATCTATGAAGTATTCTTATTCTCTTCCACTGTTCCTCAGATAAGAGGTAGCACACACTGTCCTATATATTGTCTCATGTACTTAACAAATTATTTTGAAGATCTGAGACTTTTCAGTACCGCTGTTTAGAAATCACCTTCATTATTTTTCAGCAGCACCCTAGTTTATCTAGCAGATGTTCCCTAGTTTATTTAAACACCCTACAATGCCAGAACTCAGGGTATATTTTCCTGTTAACTGTAAACTGAAAGGGTGTAACTGACGAAGAGTCCTACATACCAGAATTTGGCATGGGCAGCTCTTTAGCACGACACCCTGTTTCCCTACAGTTTTTCCTTCCATTCACCCTTGCACTCTTCCCAGTCAGGGTGCTGCATGGAACCACATTGCTTAAGAAGGCTTGGAGAGCACAGGAAATAATATATTGAATCCCTGCAAAAATGCAATATGGTTGAACTGTAGTATGGACGGTAGAAGGTAGGCAGATGCCAACAATGCAAAGACTGCTAAAGGCTAGAAATTAGGCAGGAGAGTGCATACATGTACATATAGAGCAAGTTCAAACAGTTCAGCGTGATGTAGATGGAGCATGTGCATGTAGGCCAGGAAAACACATTTAAATACAGATGTACAGATAAGGGTAAATCCACAACAAGCATAATATACTTTTTAAATGGAATTGTGAACCAAAAACAGAAAGTTACGTGACTATGTACTAGAAGAGAGAAGGAACAATTTGGAGACAAGGTTAGAAGCTATACTTTCCTGAATATGTCTTGTTTGTAGATTTGATTGTGGAACTAAAATAATGTTTTTATTTAATTATAAGGCAAAATTAAATTTTAAAAAGCCTTCCATAAATTTTTAAATCAAGACAAAGCAAATGAACATAACTATTTACGAAGTTGGCAGCATAACTTCCCAAAGAGGCATTGCACTATTCTATTCTTGTATACATTTGATTTTTTCCATGAAAGTAAGGGAGGGGGGAACAAAAACAGATATCATCCAGAAAGATGGGAGAAAAACATAACGTGGAGTCACAGAAACCATTATTTAAGCAGCAAAGAATAATGAAAACAGTCTAATGCTGCCCAGAGGTCAAATAAAATAAAGACTATGAAACATCTATTACATTTAACAACATCCAGAGAGAGTTGATTAAAAGAGCATTACATATGGTATGAAAAGGGCAAATGTGCTTGCAGAGACAACACACAGAATGTAAAATCAAGAATGATCTGCATACCCAGTGATGTGTGGATATGATTCTCTTACTTGTGGCCTTCCATGCTTCCAAATTCAACCTAAGACCCTAAGAGATACTATGTATGTTCTACAAGACAAGTCCAATGCTACCAAAATGAAGAGAGTGACTTCTATGAGACTCCAAGTTTGTAAAGGTCTCCAAGTCTCTCAGAAAGCACTGGAAGGAATAAAGCCAGTAAAATTAAATCTGCTTGTAACATAGCACAGCATATTGTTTATTATTATTATTATTATTAAACATATACCAAGGCCATGCTCAGTAAGTAACAAGTACTATTGTTTTTTTTTATTTGTTTGTTTGTTTGTTTGCGGTACTGGGGATCGAACTCAGGACTCTGCGCTTGCTAGGCAAGCGCTTATTCCACTGAGCTATATCCCCAGCCCCCTAATTTAATTTTAGACAAGCTGCTTTTTTTTTTTTTTTTTTTTTTTTTTTTGCGGTACTGGGGATCGAACTCAGGACCCTGCGCTTGCTAGGCAAGCGCTTATTCCACTGAGCTACATCCCCAGCCCCGTAACAAGTACTATTGTAAGAAATTAATAAATATTGTTACTTAATCGTCATACCAGCCATAAGACAGCTACTACTATTCTGAATTTTTGTTCTGGTTCTCTTAATGACTTGGCAATTTTTATGAAGTCACCCCTTGAACCCATGCTTTAGTTTGAGTCACTGTACAATAGAGGCTTTCAGCTGAGGAGATTGTTTCATTTTGTTTGTTTTGTTCTGCTTTCTTTTGTTTTGGGATAGGCTCTTGCTATGTAGTCTAGGCTGGCCTTTAACTTACTATGTAACCCAGGCTGGCCTCAAACTCTTGATCCTCCTGCCTCAGCCCTCTAACTGCTAGGATTACAATCTGGCGCCACCATTCCCAGCTTCAGTGGGAGATTTCTCAGAGATCTTTTCAACCTTAACATTCTTTGAGCTGTGATAGAGATAAGTGAGCACTGGACTCTGACCTAATCCGATAAGCAGAAGGGTAACACAGACCTCATCCTCTCTTTCCTTCTTCTCCCAGCTTTGATCTCTATTGTTACCCTGTGGAAGGTACACAACATCAAACAACTATAGTGCCTGGCCTTTATTAAATGCTCAACAGATATTTGTTAATTTAACTAATGAGTGGAAAATTTAACTATCCCAGCTTCCATGCGTTAAAAATCCTGCTCTGACAATTCTCCATGCAGAGTAGCGCTGGAATTTTGGTCAAGGGTGTATGTGTGTACATGTGCCTGCATGCAAACCATGCTGCATTCCTGTCTAGATTCTTTTTACTCAAGGGAAAAAAAAACTACTGTGGTCATTTTAAAAATTTCAGTAAAGAATTTTTCTGCTCAGAAACTACGGGTCAGGTACAAAAAAGAAACAGATTTTTGGAAGCAGTGAAAAGTGCTTGAGGTTCTTAAGAAAGTTGACTGAGAAGTCTAAACATTAAGAGACAGTTACATGTCAGACTCTGCTGTTGATGGATTCAATTAAAAGGCTGTTCCTTTAGGCCGAACACCGCCTTGGTAAAGTTTTCTTATGTACATTTGCTTCTGTATCAATCAACAAATAATTAAAACTCGAGCGCCATCCTTTAAATGTTCTGCTGCCAAATTTTTGAGGTAAGTGAAAAACGTAAGGACACCATGCCTTAAAAAAATTAAATTCAGAAAATGGATATATTAGGTGGAGATTATTCATGTTACAAAACAAGTTCACTGCACACAGAGTTCCTTTAAATAGCTTGCTCCCTCAGTGCCCTTAAGATGTGACTGGATTCTCCAAAATTGTATCTGCACAAAGCTTTTAAGGAAAACTCATATTTTGTAAAGTGAGGCTCTTCTGTATTTAATACTTCCCAATTTTAAACTGCCACTGTGTGTTCATTAATTTTAATAGTTATGTGCACTGAAGACTTACTTTTAAGAAGTAAAAAGCCAAATTTCCCCACTGGAAAATTTCCAGTAAACACACTCATAGGAGTCACATAATAAAGGAAGGAGGATTTGAAGTTTACTATTGAATACTTGGCCACCTCATGATAGAACCAGCACATTTTGTTTAGGGTTGCATATTAGTTTTTTAATGCTATTTTCCCTATATGCATTTTGGTGTAATTGCTAGGTCAGACTTATTAGTAATCCTTGAAAGTCTTCTTTGTTGTTCTGTTTGTTAATTTGCTTTATTTTACCCAATGCACTGGTCCTACTTATCTTGCCCTCACTCAGGAATGTTTCCCTTTGAGGTGTAGATGTACAGCGTCCTTTTTGTTGTATTTTGTAGGCAGAAAAGGAGACCTGAATATAACCTTCTGCAGTGGCGGGGAATAGAAAGAAGATTTAAAGCAGGAACGTTTCAGAATGAGAAGCAGCGAAAGTGGTGCTCCTTAGGGAATAGTGTTTCTCGTGGCACACTGCCCAGAAGCTGCTATTCCTTCCTGGCTAAAGCCACAGGGAAGATGAAAAGCAGAGTCCAACAAACAGAGGCGAATTGTGGTGGGAAACAGAGCTTCGTGGAAGTCAGCACATTGCAAGGCTAGGACGTCCGATGTGAGAGCAGGACAAGCCAGGAAGCTACATGGCATAGTTGGCGGCACCTGGGACTCAGGTCTCTCACTGCAAGCAGGAACCAGTGTTCCCATCGAGGGTGGAATCCTGGGATTGTGCAACCATGGATGGAGTTTGAAGGAGGATCCCGAGACCATTTGGGAGAACAGTGCTGCCCTGAGAGAAGATATAGACATAAAGTGGAGAGGCAAGGAAACCTGAATTCAAAAGATACCACAGGGCATACATGTGCAAGGCCAAAGGGCATACATGTGCAAGTAGCCACTGGACAGCATAACAACAGCAGAGAAATGGTTTTGCATCCGGATCACAGACACTGGACAAACGCATAGGGAATCTAGGAGCCCTGGATGTTCACAAGAAAGTACCAGTGAGAGAACCAAACTAAGGCTATAACATCCTAGCAATAGGAGAAAAAGAAAACGACAAAGGCAAGCAAACAGGATTAAGATCCAGCCTACCATTTTCACATTTCATGATGTGGCAGGATGAGATGAAGGCCACTGGGATCAAGTAGGACTGAACCAGCACTTAGGACAAGGTGTGCCTGCTGTGGTGAGACATGGACTTTTTGACAAAGCAGGGCTCCAAATAACCTTCCCAGTGAGAACACCCTCCCAATAGACCTTGCTCCCTTAAACCAGCCCCACCCCAGAGGCTCTGGAGGTTGGTGACAATTTCAGCCATCTCTTGCCTGCAGCTGAATTCACTCCAGGCATGCTGGTGCCAGCAATTGACCCCATAGGTCACAGTTTCCCCCAAGGGATGTGAAACCTGTTTCTTTACCTTTAGCAAGAGCCTAGGCTGAGTTCCCTTGCATTCCATAGGCCTGTTTAACAAGTACCACATCTACTAAAACTGCCAGAAAACTTTCAAGCTGGTTTCTCATGACCAAATACATAATTCTATAATCTGTGGAAAATATTTTGGGTAGATAAGCCCTCATATGGTGTAGTATCTGACACAAGCAGAGAGGTACAGACTAGCCCATCCCCAAAAGCACACCTGCTCTGTTGTAACCTGCCTGTCTGGTCAGAGGGCCTCATCCAGCTCAGTTAACCTTTTCGTGGCAATCAGGGGCCCAGTCCTCCCTTGGAACTACAATGTTTTTAAGTCATTTTCTACTAGGGTGCAAGTTACGCACAAATAAAGAATAAATGAATAATTTTGGATGGAATACATGTTCATTTTCAACAAAGAATGCACTATGTTAGCGCAAGCACATAAATAAGGTACTTGGAAGGTAATATTAGCCTTTGGTAAGCTTAGATGTCATGCTTTTGGATAGCCAAAACTTGATTATACGGATTAGATTTTAAAAAAAAAACTCCCCCCCAAATAAATAATATTTTAAAAAACACTCCTATTTAATGGATAGTTTGGGGATCTGCTCAGTTGATTGTTTTTAAATAAAATGTTACTTAAAGTTTATTTCTAGGTAATTTAAAATGTTTAAAGTTCATGCTTTTCCCAGGAAGTATATTGCCAACGAAGTAAAAACTCTTATTAAATATAGGAAGAGTATAATGCTCCATTTGCCTTGAAGTGTAACTTGATATAACTTTAAGCAACAGAAGCTCAAACTGGACCTTGAAAATATGGGGAACCGAAATGAGATAAATCAGGCACACATGTTTAAATATCCCATAAGTTCTCTTATATGAAAAATCCAAAGTATGAAAAAATTTTAAACCAAAATAAAAGATAGACCTTTAAAGGGTAAAGAGATGGACGTTATAAACGCGCAAGAGATTTAGGCATAGAGGGGAGGAGTAAAGAGGGGAGGGGAAGGGGAATAAAAAGAATTCAAATATGTTAAATACGTGTACCTCCTCCCTCAGTTGAATGTAAACCTTATGCACTACACATCTGTACTAAGAAAGAAGATATTTTTTCTTAAATTTATGAGAAAAGAAAATAAGTAAAAATGTCCTTGAGCCTCTCATGAAACAGAGATAACAAAGACCATACACTTCAGCAGGGTAGAATGTAATGTCTGACCTTTGAACTAGGAGCCATTATTTCTGAATTGTGTGTGATATTTACCCAGTTACTTTATCTGGTTTCCCCCGGTAACCTTGATTCTTCCTAAAATTACACTCAAATCAGAAACATTGTGGGGGTGGAGGAAGAACGCTGAGAAATAGGTTCACGCCGAGATGAACAGCCACTAACAGAGTCACAGGGTCCTATGCAAACAGCCTTCTATATCCCCTGTGGCCCCGGCTGGCTTCACAGGACCACAAATATAACACCACGTAGGGTGTTCCAGGCAGTCATCAAGGGATATTAAATCAAATTCAGTGTTTTTTGTTGATTATAAAGCACAGGGAGTACATGAGACTTTTAGAAATATTCCAACTTTGGGACAAACAAAGGGATAAAGTACATTAGGAGAAAATGTACTTATGAAGAATACCCCATTCCATCGCAGACGAGAGCCTGTTCCTTTGCAGGTAATACCTCATTCCTTCCTGAACAATATCCCATTTCTTCCTGGAGATTATCTCCTCTTTTATAGCTTAATGATAAGCAGTAAGTGAGTCCCACATACTGAGCACTTGTATGCAAACTGTCAGTGTCTGATCTTAACATCAAATCCAGAATTGTCAGACTCCAAACCCTTTCCTTGCTCAACAACTCGATAAAAAGAAAATCTTATTAAAGATAGGCCAAGCATTTCATTAGGCATTTCTCCAAGGAAGATACAGAAATTACCAAGGAGCACATGAAAAGATCCTCAACATAATTATCCATCAAGGGATACAAATGAAAACACAATGAGGGGCCGCTTCATTCTGTAGAGTCTCCATTTGAATGCATGACTTCTTCTTCCAAAATCATATTGATCTATTGCCGTGGTATTGATCCATTCTATGTAACCCTAAGGGAGGGATGGTTACAATAAAAATGACAGGTGCTAACAACTGTTGATGAAGATATGGAAGAACTGGAACCCATATACACTGCTAGGGGCAATATAAAATGGTGTATCTGCTTTGCAGAAGAGTCTGACCATTGTATAAAACATTAAAGATAGATTTATTCACCATATGATGCAGCGATTCTATTCCTTCGGCATGTACTGGAGAAGAATGATGTAAGTATTCGTGTAAAAACTTGTACCCGAATGTTTACGACAATGCTTTTCATAGTAGCCAAACAATGGAGGCAATTCAAATGCCCATCAACTGAGTAATGGATAGACAAAATGGTAAGTAATGAGTAATTGATTTTTTTTTTCTGGTACCAGGGATCGAACTCAGGACCTTGCACTTGCTAGGCAAGCGCTTATGCCACTGAGCTATACCCCCAGCCCCAAAATGGTAAGTAATGGATAAACAAAATGTAGTATGCTCATACAGCAGAATATTATCCAGCCATAAAAACAAGTGAAGCACGATACACGCTACCCTCAAGATGAACCTCAAAACCATGATGTTAAATAAAAGAATCTAGTCCCAAAAGGCCACATAGTGTATGATGCCATGTATAAGAAAACCAAGAACAGGCAAAGCTGTTAAAATAACACGTACGTTGGCGATTATTACCAAGGGCTGAGGAAATTGAGGCTGGAAAAAATACAACGTGATGGCTAAGTAGTGTGGGCTCTCTTTTGAGGGAGATGAAAGTGTTCTAAAAGTGATTATGGTGATAGATTCACCACTCCAAGTATGCCAAAAACCGCTGAATTTTACATTTTACATGGGTGAACTGTATGGTATGTAGTCGTTTCAGTAAAGCTGTTATATTAAGAAGATATGATTTTTGCCTCAACCAGCACATGTAAAGACAACTTAGCATTCAGTTTATTCACATGTGAAAGTTTGAAATTGCTTACAAAACACCGATGGCTTTGGAATTAAGGTTGGTGGTGTGCTTCTGTGTCTTTATTTTCAGCGTGTGCTCTTCTAAGTGTGCTGAGTAAAGAAAAGACTTTATGTTATTATTTCTTCCTAAAGTCAGGGAAAAGATACTTAGCTTACAGAATTATAGTTCACAGTATAATCTATTTATATTAAAGCAAGAAGTAAATCTATCTTGGTATATGGAAATCCTCTGTTTACATTTTATAAAATTTTCCTTATTATAAAATAATATATTGTCAGCCTGGAAAATACAGGAAAATGCAACAATGATGAGAAACAAAGACAACTCTATTCCCACCTATAGAATAACAACTGTTAACATTTTGGTTTGTTTCTCCTTTGTTTTTCAATGCATAATTTTTCACATATTATAACTGTGGTCACATGGTGTACTTCAGCGGTTATCCACTGTCTACTTTCATTAGTGCTTTGAAGAATGAACCTAGTGAAACATGGACACTGACCTGTCTCTCAAGCTTCCTCCTCCCTCCTCTGTTCTGTTTGCTGGAGTTTAGAACTATCACCAACTGAGCCTGAAGACAATGAAGCCATTAGGTAGAAAAACCACCAAACCAAGATTGAAATGTCCATCACCTTGAAGAATCCATCTGTCACCGGAAGCTCACTATTCTTTCTCCCAGGGTTACAGAGAATGAATCAATATCACAGCAACGGTTCAGTTCCATCTTTGCAAAGAAGATCATGAATACAAACAGAGACTTTTGTTTTCTCTGATCGAGTATTTGATCCCCATACCATATCAATGAAGGTATGCCATGTTGCCGTGGTCTTCGCATTAGATGCTATTAGTACATCCCACAGGATGGCTAGTTCTCTACAAATTGTGGCGGGGGTTGTTTCCCTTGTGAGAGCATGATTTTAATAATGTGAGACTATTCTAGGCCAAACACTGTATTTTAAAAACTAGTGATAGCGATTGCACAGATAAGTGATAAGTGGTATGGGGCCCATATAAAGAGTCAGGAAACAGAAGTTTGATCAATTCTAACATCTCCAGCCAGCAAAAGACAGATAGGTCAAGAGCTCACAAATGTGATAAACATAACAGAGGTTTTGTAAGGAAGAGAGTGTTTAGAGACAGTGTGCACGAAATTGTGCACTTACCATGCAGATGTGCTCTGTTAGAAGAAATGACATTTGATCCATCAAAGCCCAGAGCCCCACAATTGAAAATGCTTGGTGAAGGTAAAACCTACAAGATGTGCACTGCAAGATTTACCAAAGCAGCATCTTAATTTACCAAGTCATCTCCTGCAGAAGCTGCTAGCACGGTTGGTAGACAGGAGAGGAAAGGAGACTTGTTGCTAATACCCTTGTGAATCCTAAGTCTCAGTTTTCTCTGTTACGTGTTCATTATCAATGTGCCTTAGCTCCCCTTCTATAGAGATGGAAAGAACATGTTAAAAATAAAAGAAGTCACCTTAAACCAATTGTTGTTTGGATCTAGCTGTGATCAAAAGAACTATTAGGACAAAGGCAGAAAGAAACAGATTATGCAAAGCTTATAACATTAGTCACTAATAGCATCCTGGGGGAGAGCTAAATGTAATAACGGGTACATAGTATGATGTCAAATTAACCCATGTTTTCAAGGACTACTGTACTCAGAAATGCAAAGTGAAAATATGGCTATTTGTGAATCCAAAGTTGAAAGTTATGAAAAACTCGCAATTCTTGCAGTTTACTAAGATGACCCTAAAGTCATGCAGAAAGGAAAATATTTGGTTCAAACATGAACAGAAGTTCAACTGAACTCTTGCGAAAGTAGTATTATGGGAGGCCAGCAGGGGACAATGGATGTGGTTGTGGAGTTTCCTTCTCTCACGTTGGTGCACAAGCAGCTATGAAATGAACTGGAGTCATAATGAATAATCATCAGATAAAACAAATAATGATGAGCATGCAGTAAACAAATGATTACACTCAAAGGTCTCTTCTATGGCTATTCATTTAATGTGTAGCAAGGCATCCATGAGTCCAAACACCTAATAATAAACCCAGCATAGAGAAAAGAATTAAAAATGGAAATATATCACATTATCATAGATTATTTTCCCAACGTTTAGTCTTACAGTTTCAAAACAATTAGAAAACACCATGATGACATTGTTTTTCAGGCTAGGGGTGGAGATTACAGATTATTCTTTAAGCCATTCTTTAAATTTCATTTGGAGCAATACAGTAAGTTCACTCTCAATTTCAATTTGTCATTTTTTTCTATATCAAAGACAGATGGGATCAGATGTAAACATATGGAAAGATATTTTTCTAAGTCTCAAATGTCTTGCTTATTTTCCTCATTATTATACAGGGCTAGGATGCCACTTGGCTGTCACCTTAATTTAATCTGGGACATAAAGTGTATCCAGCCCTAAATTAATCTACTGTAGAAAAATACAGATCATAGAAAATAGCTTTACTAAGCAGGCTTTTTTCCCTCTACCCTTTGTAAGGAGTAATGTGCTGAAAGAAGTTTCAGCCATACTTTCTTTATGCCTCTCTGTCAACAACCATAGGCCTCCGTATCAGGTTTACAGGCTTTTCTATGACACATGGTTGCAAAACTGATCTCCGTATTGTCTTTCCATTTGTATGTTCAGACTACTTATGTTTGAAATTGGACAAGTGTCCTTGTCTCTGTCTCTTACTTCTGCACTTGATGGTTTCTGCCACTTTCAACTGGACCCGGCAAGTCTACCTTACTCAGTTGCAAGCACTGCCCAACAATAAACATTTTCACATGAGATCATTTTTTGCATAGCTGTCCGAAGTGGCTTGTTTTCCTCATTCTCAGTGGTAGCAGATTCAATTTGTTTCCCTCATTCCTTTACACCCATGCCCCTGAATCATGCCTTCCCTAGTCACAAGGAAGTCAAATACAATAGCATCAAAGCTTTTTAAATTAAAGTGAAACTATGAAAGATTAAGAAGATATATGGAAAAATACTAATCTTTTCTCAGGATAGACTAGGATTTTACAAATACATAACAATTAACAAATAGAAATATTTTGTGTGGTGAAACAAAATTAAATCGCAAACAAAAAGCAGGGAAATATATTTGCCAAACATATGTGACACAGTCAAACATTAATAAAAGATAACTTATTCAGTCAACTATGTGTGGTCTTTTATTACAATGTTTAACTTCCTATTGCTTTGTGAATTTCTCTGTCTATTCACCACATTAACCTTTCATGCGTCACTAGGAGAATGAGGCAGGGGCAGGGATAGCAAGTGCCCCCTGGAGGGTTGGGGAATTTTTAATCATTGTTTTACTTGGACAAATTTATGAGATGCAGTGATAATTTAGTACATGTAATGATGTGTAATGATCAAATTAAGGTAATTAACATTGACATTTCTGTAATTTTAAAATTTCTGACTAATGTATAATAAGTGCATATATTGACAGAAGAAAGACATTTCTAGAAATTTTTTTTCCCAATTAAAATATAGATGTCACACTCCTTCCTTCCTTCCTTCCTACCTTCCTTCCTTTCTTCCTCTCTTCCTTCTTTCCTTCCTTCATTCCATCTTCCTGCCTTGGAGAAAACAGGATGGTGCAAGCTGGGGAGTCCTGCAAACTTGTTATCATTGAGCCACTGAATCAATACTAGCAGCTGCTGACTTCACAATACTCATTTGCATAAAGAAAAAGTAGATTTGTTTTCATTTAAAATGCTGTTAATGAGATTTTTGTTAATTCAGACTTTAAATGAAAAACATTTCTTCCAGATGTTCCTCATATGACTAAATAGTGCATGCACAAAAAGTTGGATATGGGTTGAAAATAAATGTAAACATTATTTCCTTTGTGTTATGGTTCATTATGCCCATCAAGTTGATGTCTATTTACCTGGTAAAACACTCTGTCTGGGTGTATGTGGGAGGGTTTTTCTGCAAGAGATAAACATCTGATTCAGCAGACTGAGTAAAAAGATTGTACTCACTAGCACTAGCCAGCATCATCCAATCCCACTGAGGTCCTAAAGAGAACAACAGCGAAAAAAGGGGAAGAAGAGTGAATTTGCTTCTATTTGAGAAAGAATGGCCATCTCCTCCTGACCTGAGACATCACTGCACCTGGTTCTGAGGCTTTCTGCCTCCAATGTACACCATTGGCACCCCTGGGGCTCAGGCTTCAGGCCTGGGCCAGTTGTGTGACTGGCTCTCCTGAGCTTCCAGCTGGTTCATGGCAGAGCATGAGTCCTACCAGCCTCTATAGACACATGGCAATTGTTGTAACAAATCCATATCATATATATACTGATGCAAATTTCTATTTTTTGACACAGAAGCCAGTCATAAATGGATAAATATTCTTTGATTTCACTTACAGTTTATAGAGACAGAAAGAAGAATAGTAGTAGCCAAGTGCTGGGAGAGGAGAGAGAGGAATGAGAGTTACTGTTCAATGGCACTGAATTTTAGATGGGGAAGATGAGAAAGTTCTAGAAATGGAAGGTGGTGATGCTCGCAATGTGAACATATTTAATATCAATAAACTGTACACTTAAAAATGGTTACAATGGTTAATTTTGTTACATACATTTTAACAAAAAATAAAACAGGCAATTTGTATTCCCATACTTTTTCTAAATTTAAAACTGACTACATCCTAAATTTTTAATTAATTTGTTAATGGTGGTCTACAGTATTTCTAAGTGTGGGGAAGTGGGGATCTCACATGCTCTTGTTTGTGGGATTTCTAAATTGCCCAAAACACTTTACTTACAGTTTTATAATTATTCATACACTTTAACACTATGATTCTACTTCTAGGAATATTGCCAACAGATAATGAAAAATATATGCAATGCCTTATTTCCAAAGATGTTCCTAAGAACATTGCTTCTCATATCAAACAATTGGGATAAAATATGTGTCTGGGGAATGTTTGGTTTAAATGCATTATTGTCCATCCTTTCCCTGGAACACTGAATCTCTCTAACGAACAGTGGGGTAGATCAGTTGCCCTTAAATTCACTGCATATTTGAATTACCTAAGGAGATTTTACAATTGCCAAAACCAGCCCTACCTCAGATTTGTTAAATTAGGACTTCTGGAGGTGGGACTCAGGAATCAGTACTTTTTAAAGCTACCCCACCCCTACCACCTACTGATTCCAAAGTGCAGCCAAGTTTAAGAACCACTTGTGTGGGTTTCTATTTATTGACATGGAAGAAGTATAAATATTCACTAGAATTTGATGATAAAAGCAGATTATAAAACAGTCTGTATAGCATGAGCTTATTTAAAAATATAAATGTGTGGGACTTTTGAGTAAAGATGATGGATAGAAAACCCATCTTCGCTTTTTCTTCTTTCTGAAATTTCAGTAGAACAACAATAAAAAGATTTTTTTTAAGGTGCAAACTTATATGGAAAAAATAACTGGAAGGAAGAAAACAGCAACACATTTCTGGAAGCATGAAGGCATCTCCGTGGTAATTTAAGGAAGAATAAAGAAAGCTAAATCTTAAATAGATACTCTAGGAAGCTAAGAAATAATTCTATTTGAGATGCAGAAGCCCCCCCCCCAAAGATGATAAACAGATTAGTGAAAGCAGGTACCTCTGGAAAGAAGAAAAGTCACTTGAAAACTTAGGAATCAGTTACAACTCCAGATGCCTTTCACAACCCCAGTAGAAGTTGGGGGTTTAATTTCTGGACAGGGTAAAACGCGAGATCTCTAGACAAGGAGTAATCATACACCATATGTGTACTAAGGGCACTGCACTGGAAGCAGATGTTTACAGTTAATGCTGAAATTCCCTTTGTCTACCGAGTTACCAGAGCTATGGAAGTTGGATTTACACTTTCCAGGAAGTGGAAGGAATCTGATCAGACTAAGAAGAGAGACCAAAAGATGTTTTTTACAAACTTGGTGGGATCGCCTCCAAAGTCATATCTTGAGGTCCAACCCCCAGTACCTCAGAAAGGTGCTGTATTTGGAGATGGAGTCTTTCAAGACATGGTTAAGATAAAATGAAGTCACTAGGAAGGGCCCTAATCCAATATGACTGCTATCTTTATAAATAGAGCAAACTTGGAGCCAGGCACCATGGTATGTGCCTGGAGTCCCAGCTACTCAGAAGGCTGACACAAGAGGATCACTTGACCCTAGGTGTTTGATACCTGCCTAGCAGTGCAACAAAAATTTGTCTCACAAAAGAAGAGTACATTTGAACACACACATACAGAGAGAAGACCATATGAAGATCCAAAAAAGAAAATGGCCATCTCCAAGTGAAAGAGAGAGTACTGAGAAGAAACTAACCACAAAAAAAGAACTGTGTCTTGTACATGTATTAAATACCCACAATGAAGGTAGTCATTATGTAGTGCAAACAAGCACTAATAGGTAAAGTTTAAAAAGAGGAAGAAAATAATGCTGTTGACACCTTGCCTTGGACTTCTACCTCCAGAATTGTCAGGCTAAAGTTGTTTTAATCACGGATGTCTATAATATATTGTTATGACAATCCTAGTAAACTAATGCAGTACTAAATCAGCATCTCCAACTAAATGGCCCATCCAGTGCACCCTGCAGTAAAAATAAAGTTCACAAGGCCCAGTCACAACCTCAGAGCTACCTAGCGGGTTTTGGTACCCCACTTTTAATTAGCAGACACCCAAGGCTTAGCAGACATCTGTGAATATTACTGACATGAAAGATGCAGTCCAAACTGAACAAACATGTGATAAATAGAATAACTGCTTAGCAAAAGAAGGGACTAGTCACAATGAGGGAAAATTTTTATTATTTTATTGGTACATTTTTGAGATACGTACTAAGTACCTTCACCTTGGGGAATTGATGCATATGAACACTTTTCTTAAGTACATACTGAAACATACTACAATATGAACGAACTTTTAGAACATTGTGCCAGATGAAATGAATCAGAAACAAAAGGAAATATATTGTGTAATTCCACTTATATGAAATGTCCAAAATTAGCAAATTCGTGAAGTCATTCGTGATTGCTTTGGGATGGGAAGAGGAGGGAACAGAAGTGACTGCTAGTGGGCACAGAGTATATGAGTAGGTGATAAAACATCTGGAATTAGATAATGAAGATGGTTATACAACTCAATGAATATACCAAACCCACTGAACTTTATATTTTGGAAGGGTTCATTTTATGGCATATAAAATATGTCTTCAATTGCTATAAAATTATGTGACAATATCCTCAGAGAAAAATAAGATAATTATATGTAAAATACAAACTTTCTGTCATAACGAGGAACATTCAGTGTCACCAATAACAAATAGAGTATCTGGAGATTAAATTACACTATTTCAAAATGTTAAAATCAATAGATGAAAAAAATAAAATAAGATTGACAGATGGCTTAAAATAGAAAATTGGGATATGTCTCCTAAAAAGTGGAACAAAAAGATGTAAAACAAAATAACAAAAAAGATAAGAAAATTAAAGAACTAGTCTGAGAGATACAGTCTCCAAATAATGGTAGTGCAACAGACAGTAAAGAGAAAACAATGGAAGTATATTAGTAATCCATTGCAGTGGAACTAATTCTTCAAAAGCTTAATGGCTTACATCAATAATCATATATTACCTCTTAGGGAAAAGAGCTCTCTGCTAGACAGGTATCTAGAAGTCACAGGGTGGGCGCTTTGTCTGTGCTCTGAAATATCTGTGATCTCAGCTGGAAGAATCTAAGGTTGGAGGCTGGAATCATCTGAAGGGCCATTTACATGTAGAGAAGTTGATGTTGGCTATCAACTGAAGATCTATCTGCAGCCATCAAGGGATACCGCACGTGGCCCAGGCATTCTTACAGTGTGATGGCTGGGTTCCAAGAATATGGGAGGAGGGGGAGTTCAGGCTGAAATCACATTTCTTGTGTATCCTAGCCTTAGAAAGTGCAGCCTTACTTCTGCCACATTGTACTGATTGAGACAATTGTGAAGGTGCATCCATGTTCAAGGCAAGGGAATATAGACTCTACTTCTTCAGGGAGCAAAGTCAAAGTCACACTGGCACGATTATCTTTAGAAAATCAAATCTGTCACAGGAAGAAAACTTTTAAAAGATATCACAGTACAAGACAAATTTTCCAGAACTGAAGTATATGAATTTTCAGCTTGAAGGAGGCTACCAAGTGGTGAACGCAATGAAAGAAAATATAACTATGTAAGCTACCTCCCTGAGAATGGAACCCAGCCATCACACTGTGAAAATGCCTGGACCACGTGCAGTACTCCTGGATGGCTCCAGATAGATCTTCATTTGTGGGAAAACAAACCTATGAGTATATAGAAATGGTTTATGCCAGGAGTAGTATTGGTATTTACTCAACAAATGTCACTAGGAAAATTAGATATCCTACCAACGTGGAGGTTAAAGATCTTATAAGCTTCTGTTTGCTTTTTTGCTCCTGGGGTTGGTTCATTGGTTGGTTGGTTTTTAACTATGCTACTCTTTTCTTTCTGTAATATTCTACTGCCGCACTGCAGAAATAATCCATCATCACACAACACTGCTTCTCCTACCTCAGACCTGTACACTTGCCCCAAGTAGATCAATGTACCCCATACTGCTGAGCACACCAGCTGGTTCACAATATTACACAAATAAAGTCAAGCCTGGCTTTTTATTCAGGGATTGACATAGACATTGGTTGTGAAAGGCCTCCTCTGAGACTGTGAGCACTAGTGACAAGGTAAGCCTAGAGTTGCCAGAGGCTGTCTTTTCAGCCATGTGCAAGAGGCCTGTTTGAGAAGGAAGCCAATACTAAGCAAAATAGAGCCAAGCAACTGAAAAAGAAAGATGAAGTTGAAATTATGTTATTTGAATGTTTGAATGCTTGGAACTAGCTCCACCCTAAGCCATCCAAGGTTGTGTGAGCCAAAAGATTCTTTTTGCTTAAACTCATTTATGATACATTTCTGTTACTTAAAACCAAGAGAGTCATGACTAATTCAATATTCCATTGCATCAGTATTTCAGAGGACAATACACATATTAGGCAGAAATCTGACAGCATATGCTCTGTGTCACATGTATTTACTCTAAAGATTGGAACCACCAGTTACCTAATAAAATCTCTTTCTAATGAATAAAAACATATTCCAATCAAACCATTTTTAGTAATATAAAAATGCAAAGGTAAATTCTGATAGAAAGCATTCCTAGGACAGTCAGAGAATTCAAGTTAAAACTTAAAAGTCTTTTGCCCCCAGGGTTAACATATACTTCATATCATTTTTTTTTTTTTGGTACCAGGAATTAAACTCAGGACCTTATGCTTGCCAGGCAGGCACTTAAGCCACTGAGCTACATCCCCAGCCCCTTAATACACACTTCAATGGGATCTTTTCAGGGAATTAGAGATCCTCTTAGTCCATCAAATAATTCTCTGTAACACAATATTAGTTATGTATATGCAAATAGTTAATTTTAAGATGGTAGTGGTATTTTCAGAAATGTCATATATCCTAAATTTGAGCTCTGAAATACATTGTAACAGATGAAGATTTTTACCAAAGGGGTTTATAATTCTAATCTTCTAAATATCACAAATCACTTATAATCTCTTCAATTTTCCAAATATTATTTTACTATCATTGAAAATTACTGTTCATAATCTACAAATAGGTTCTCAGCATTAAAAGAGAAAAAGATTAGTATTTTTCAGAATTAAAAGAGAAAAAGTTCAAATATGGTTTTTAAACAATGTTTATGTGAGCTGCAGATTACTGTGAGTTTTTAATTCAGTTTTTTTAAGAAACTGTACATGCATTTTTCTTAGGGGCTGGGGATAGAGCTCAGTGGAATAAGTGCTTGCCTAGCAAGTGCAGGGTCCTGAGTTCGATTCCCATGACTGCAAAAAAAAAAAAGAAAAAAGAAAAAAGAAACTGTACATGCATTTTTCTTTACAAAAGGAAGGTAGAGAGGGAGGGAAGAAAAGAGAAAAATAAGAATTGAATTATTTGTTAATTATAAGCATAATTTCAAATTTTCAAGTATGAAAATACAAGTCAAAAGGTTTTTGTTTTATGATTTTATCATGAACAGATTTCCAAATGTATATATTCTAAGCTTGGTATAAATAAATGGTAAGTCAGTGATTGTGTTTTCCCACTATAGTATCTAAGAAAGAAAAAAATGTTCAAAATCTGTTAGTTTTACTTTTGCAGTTTAATGTTATTGTTTCCAGAGTGAAGATTCTAATAAAGTATGTTTTACTTGGCTCATCTGAAGTCAATTTAAATGAATTTAAAACTATTGAAACACCTGACCTAGACTTTTGGCCTTGTTTGTCTGTATTACTCACCATTGAGAATTCAGAATTTACTAGGATTTCTAGGAGAGTGAAAAAGTCAAACACTATAATCACCAGACTATGGTTCTGAGTAACTTACCAGAGGCTTCACAACTACTAAGGAGAACCAGAATCTGACCTCTAGCTGTCTTAGCCACCTATTTCTAGTACCTACAATGCAGAAAACTGGTTTGAAAATGCCTTCTGTTGACAGCTGATCAGTCTCTAGAAAAAAAATATTAACTCATCCTTAGAAACACATTTGTTTACTCTAAAGATTGGAAACACCAGTTACCTAATAAAATAAAACCTCTTCCTATTAAATAAAAAGCTATTCCAGTCAAACCATTTTTAGCAATATAAAAATACAAGTAAACTTCATTGTTAGTACTACCTAATTCATAAGAAAGTATTTGTGCCCAGTTACAAACTAGTATCTATGAAAATAATTGGTATTTTCATCAACAAAGATAATCACATTTACTGTGTCACAGTCAGCTTAGAGAAAATGGTAGTAATTTGGGCATCTTGGCTTAAAACAACACATAAGAAAATGCAGCTTTCCCTATCTTTATTTCTATTTTACCAAAGTCATGAAAGTTAAAAAGTTCAGAACATCTCATGATAAAACACCACGGAATTCTCCCACTATAACTTTCCCCAACCAAGAGCCCATTCCTCAAAATCAATCTTCTTTTTCTCTTTGTGAGCTAACTGGAAGCATGGATGATATGCTGAGACATCTATTTCTTAATTTGTATCTGTTGACATCATCAT
This sequence comes from Dinomys branickii, assembly GCA_004027595.1. NCBI lineage: Eukaryota > Metazoa > Chordata > Mammalia > Rodentia > Dinomyidae > Dinomys > Dinomys branickii. The sequence goes on from PVLD010028021.1 coordinate 18,892, forward strand.
AGCCCTGATATAAAAGATGAGTACTCAATTTACACGACCCTTCTGGTCTTCTCTCAACTTGCTGATTTTTGATCTTGGTTATTTTTACTTTTCCTCTAGGTATCGTGATAAGAATTTATGATGTACTTTCGAGTTATATCAACTTTTGATGGGATCTCTTGGACAAAACATAAATATGAGCAATACTGACAACATAGAAAGTGGGATGTGAATGAGGCCAATTTCTCAGGAGGGTGACCCAGATACACCTGGAAGGGAAAGAGTGAGATTTAATGTTGTGTTGTCATTGTCTTGACATCCTTAGGACATTAAAGAAATCTTAAAACTGCAAAGACAGGCCTTGTTCATGGCCATGAACCCTAATTCAATGTAATGCCAACTAAAATCCCAACAGATGTTAAAGGAACTTGATGAAGTTATATACTCAAGAATATTCAAGCTTCACCTTTTCTTTGTCAGACATCAAAGATGATTATAAAGCAACACTGCTGTGATATTGATATAGGGGTAAAGACCTGATAAAACAGAATAGAGTATGGGAAAACAAACCTATGAGTATATAGAAATGGTTTATGCCAGGAACGGTATTGGTATTTACTCAATAAATGTCAGTAGGAAAATTAGATATCCTACCATATGCTCTACTTAAAAAATAAGTTGCTGATGTATGAAAATTTTAATATTAAGCAACAATACTTTAAAATGTTTAAAACAGTATGGGGTGATATTTGTATAAAGTCAAACTAAGAAATTACTCTTTAAAAAGGTTCTTAAAGCAATGGCAATCAAAGAAAATATTGATAAATTTGATTTTATTATAATGATTAACTATTGTTCATCAAAAATGTTGTCTGATCTCTGCCAAGCACATATAATACTGACTAGCAATTCTGTCACTTTGTGTTTTGTGAATTTATGCCTTTCTTCTTATAAATTCTGTTATTTTAAGGAAGGGAAATGGGAAGTAAAAAAGATCAAGTTGTTATGTGTATCTCTGCCAATTCCTCATAATGAATATAATTATTTGTGTTACAAACATATACCAATAAAATGGGAAAACTTTTCTAAAACCAAAGTT
>PVLD010028022.1:0-19968 GCA_004027595.1 Dinomys branickii
CCCAGCAAGCCAGAGACATTGAGGGTGCCTCCTTCTTCCATCCAGAGGACGTGGGGAGCTGGAGAGATTGCCGGTGACACAGTAGTGCTCCAACAGGCAGGGGTAGGGGGGGTGGGCAAACAATGAGAAGGTGGGGCTAGCAGCCTGGAAAGTTCCAAAGGAGCAGTGGCACTATGAGCCAACAGCTGGTGAATTAGGTAAAGCAGTATAGTGCTTGGCACTAAGACGTGCTGAATAGAAGCAAGTGAGCAGAGCCGGCCTCTGTTACTTTTGTTTGTTTGCTTCTTGCTTGTTTTGTTTTGTTTTTTGTTGTTGTTGTTTCTCCTGTTCTATTTTGTCCTGCTTTGCTTTTTTTCCTATATGTTTGTTTTTTTCTGCCTATGTGGTTATTTTTGTTTTCTGGGTTTTTCCCCCCTTCTTTTCCTTTCACAACTTAGATCTCTAATCTTTCTTTTGGTTTACAAATACTCATTCCCTTCCTCCCTTTTGTCAACTATCTCACTGGATTTTATGATAATTGCATGCAAGTAAATACTCTCTCTTCTCCTTAAGGTTTACATCAATACTCCTAGGTTATTGCTTTCAACTCTGTCCTCTTATACACAAAACATGGATGAACACTCTTTACCCCCAGCCTTGCTCCTGCCATATTTAGCCTCGTTCATCTCTCCACCCTAACCCATTCCTCTTAACTCCCCATACAGAACAGGATTACGACACTCTAATAAATGGTGAATCACTGCACACAAGTTCCTGGCACGAGTTGGATTATATGGTGTAACTGTAGAACTTGCTCCTATGTTTAAAAGCATCAGGCTAATAGTTACCACAAGTTGTGAATAGCCAGGCAGTGCTCGAGTGTAATGATATTGCTAACTCTACTACTACTTTAACTGGGATTTCATACCTGTTATAATCAATTTTTTCCCCTGTATGACAATAATTTTAAGCATTCATAGTCATCACCATAGTCTAGTATCAAATGAATGAGCCCCAAGTCAAATAGATAGCAACTTCACACTCTTGATACATTGGAAACGTAGGATCATGGGATAGAAATAAAGGCCAAAAACCAACTATATTTAGAGGACATACTGAGGAACAGACATTTTCTAGAGAATCCTCAATGCCAGGGATAAAGCTTATCTAACATAAGAAATCTATTAGCATCAACAAAATAAAAATTTAAAAAATGGAAAATAAAAAAATGACAGGGATGAAGAAGAAAATTGCAACACCATATGCCCAGCCCACACAGGAGAAGTCCATAACACAAAAAAATAGAGGAAATCAGAAGCCAACGACTAAAACTTTCTGAAATGATAGCAGCAGAAGTGGAAAAACAAATAGAAGAGGCTATAGAAAAACTTATCTCAAAGGTGCAAATACATGATCAAATGATGATCAAAATTAATGACATTAAGGATGACACATAAAAAATAGAGGAGCTCAGAAAAATAATTAGGAATGCCTAACATGAAAACTAAATGGAATTGATGAAACAGATTCAAACAGAAATCCAAGAGACTAAAAACTCCATTGAAAGCATATGCAAGATGTTAAATGAAAGCAAGGATAGAATATCAGATCTAGAAGACAAGATTGTGATTAGTGACCAGGAAAAGAAAGATATCTTAAAAATAGTGAAATACCATGAAAAATCAATTCAACAGCTACAAGAGGAAACAAAGAACAGCAACATAAGATTGACTGGTGTAAATGAGAAAGCTGGAGACAGCATACAAGCCATTAAAAAGCTTTCATGGTAATAATGGCAGAAAATTTCCCAAATGTAGATAAAGAATTTGACATATAAATTAATGAAACATGTAGAACCACAAATACCCATGAACAAAATAAATCTACACAAAGGCATACAATAATTGAGATTCCAGAAATCCATACAGTTCATTTCCCAAATTAAAGGAAGAAAGGTTTACTTGGCTCACTTTGTAAATGTTTCAATCCATAGTTGGCTGCCTTCGAGGGAGGGTAGTATTGCAGAGGGGAAGGAGTCCATGGCAAGCAGACAGAATATTAACTGTCATTCTTTTCCTTATACGCTATGCAGGGTACATGCCCTAGGGTGGGTGTTGCATGCATAATCTTAAGTCTAGCCAGAACTATGCCAAACCAATCAGTGAACTGATTTAGTAATCAATCACACACCCTTGATCCCAGCATCACACTACAGAGGCAGCCACCTTTGAACCTCGCCACCATGACTGCATAAAGTTTTGGGGGAACATCTAGACATAAGCCATAACAATATCCATGACTTTAGCTGCACAATTGATAATGGCTAAATGTTGGAAGTGAATTATATGTTCATCAACAGATGAATAGCTAAAGGTTGAATTTGAAACATTTGTAGGACAATGGATGAACCTTAAGATCTAATTTTGAGTGAAATAAATTGCACACACAAGCTTAAATATTACATAGTTTCTCACACAGGAGAATCTCAGAATATAAATACAGAGTAATATAAAAGATAAATAATGCAAATTTGGGAGATAGGTTGCAAAAGGGAAGGGAACCAACAAATGGAGAGAGGATAAAAACTCAGGATGTGCATGTACATTTACCCATGAAGAATGTAATTATTACTGACAACAGACTGCACTAATAAAAAGATGAAAATTAAAAGAAAAAAGAAAGAAAATGTACTCTTTACCTGCTTGAGAATATGTACTTTCTCTAACGACTTGAAGTGGTATGAAACTAGCACGACCTGATTTGCTTTATCTACAGAAGTCAGATATTCATTGCTAACGTATTTTATTAAATCTTCCTCTGTCCTAGGAATCTAAGTTTCTCTAATGTCCCTTTACATTTTTATCCTCTGGTCGCTTTTGTGTTGTTTTCTTAGCATATCTCTTAGAAGGCAAAATGGTTTCCCAGTTCTTGGCTTGCATCCCACTGGTTTTCCCCTTTACTACAATCAACAACAATATAAACTATTAAAGCTTGTCACTACCAAACATCTATTGTTTTTGAGAGCCATAATGTATTTTAAAGCACCTAAAGTGTGTTAAGGCTACTGCTTATACCTGGATGTCCACTGACAGCCAGATGCCTTCATTGGTGAGGCTTTTGGAAGGCGATTGAATCCTGGGGGCACTACAGATGAATTTCTGTTGAAGGGTGGAATTTTGACAAAAAAGGACAGTCAGTGGGGGCGTGGAGGAATGCATATCTCTTGCTCCTTCCTTCTCGCCTTATTTCCTGGCCTTCATGACCTGAGCAGATTTCTTCTGCCAAGATCCTTCTGCCATGCCTCCTCTGTGTTTAACCCTGCCAAAAATGGACTGAAATTCTGAACTTTTAGCCAAGATAAACCTCTTATCCTTTAAGACAGCTATTGGTATAATACTATTAAATATACTGCAATTTGCAATTTAAAGGAAAGAAACAGGAGACAATCATCTTTCCCTAAAAGAGCTTACATTATTTTTATAATAATTAGTGGTAATATTTATTGAGCTCTCTCCACATTTTAAGCACCATGCTAACACTTTATACTTCACATTCACAGCAACCATTTGAAAAGAATATTATGTCTCCTGGAGAGATGAAGAAAAATAATGTAAATCAAATAAATAAGCATAAGATAACATAACTATAAACAGATAGACCAAGGATTTGAATCTATACATTTGAATTCTAATAAGCTTAGCCACAGCCCATGTTTGAGGAATTAGACATCTGTTTTCAACAAAATAATAGTATTAATTTATTGGCCTGCTATGTATTGTAAATAAGAAAATAACCACCAGAACTTTTGCACTGTAATGTTATGAAGTAATTTTACACAGTAAGTATTTTAAATAAACATGAGTCGATAAATTGTTTTAACTAAAAATATTTTTAAAAAGAAGAAAGTGAGCTACTTGGATAGTTCCAGATTCCACCTGGTTTACTCTGTAACAGGCATGCTATTTTTACTTTTCAAGTTGACAAAGTTTCAAGTATGGATTACAATTTACAAAAGACCCATAGATGGCTTTAGACAAGTATGCAACGTGTGTCCTAAATGTTTACACTTAATGAATTTGGCAAATTTCATTACTATCTTCACATGAATACTTTAGGCTGTGATAGAGTTGCTTGTTGCAGCTAAGTAATATTTAAATAATTTAAATTACTTTCTTTTACTCAATTCTTCAGAGGAACCATGGCCCTGAGAATATTTTTCCAGTTGATTGGTAAGTAAGAGCTCCCTTTTGCAGGGAGGGAGGCAATTCACGTCAATAACTATGAAGTTTTGTAACCCAAGTTTTGAAATTATGAAAGGTTTATTGTTGATTCAGCTTATGTTCCATGATAAACTCCTTTATTGTAGAATCCCTGTGTTATCTCCTTCCTGTAATATGTACTGCAGAACTTACTACAAAGTTAATGTTCAATAAATATGTATTGAATATATAAGGGAGGTGGGAGAGTATAGTTTTGCAACTGTTCTACTTCTCTGGCCCTATATTTGCAAAGAAAAATTAATTTCTTGCTATTTATCATTATATATATATAAAATTAAACTACACATGGTAAATCCATATACTTCCAGCATTGTCTTTCTAGTGGAAACCCTAGAGCAATGAGAGAGAGAATAGGAAAAGAAAAAATAAATTACCTACATGGTTCATCTCAAAAACAAGGCAAATTTTCTATGAACGATATGCAAATGAGAGAGAACATCTAGATTTTTTGTAATACCACAGACTAAACCAAGGGCCTTCAGACTGACCTACATGCCCAAAGTACGAGTGACAACCACTGGCGTCTGTACATTTTATATAATAAATGTTTGAGTATACATTAAGATGGGGATAGGCTCCTTGAAAGTAGGAGTCATGTTGAAGTTACCCTTGCTCGTGAATAAAATTCGGAAAATATTTCACAAATTGATGCCTAAGACAATTTATTATTTGTTGAGCGTCTATCCAGGAAAGCACATATATAATTTCTGATTGCCCTCTCTGGGATCCAAAATATTGTTATAGGGCAGGAACTCTGTCCCACCAACATATGATATGGTTCTGGATTTCAGTGTAATATAAGCAGGTGAACAAATTGAAGAAACTTTTAAGTAAAGAAACGTGTAAGAGAAAGAGAAAAAGAATAGAGAGAGAAAGAGGGAGAAGAATGACAGAGAGGGCGAGAGAGGATAGAGAGAGAGAGAAGCCTATAATCCAAAATCTTAACAATCTATGAAAATGACTAAGTGAGCCCTCCCACATACACAAAAATAGCATCAAGGCAGTACATAATAAATTTCAGCGCTAGAACAATTTGAAAGAAATTTTAAAAATAGCTATATATAGGATGTTCAAAGAAATAAATGATATTTTTAAAAATAAATTGAGATTCACTCTTTACATTTCGGATGAATGCATTAAAGTTTGGAGATATGCCTCTCAGTGTCTTTTCATGTGATGACTACGAGTTTTGATATATAGTATTCTTACAGTTGTAGGCAAAGGCCCTGTGGGTAGGGTCCCAGCAGAGCAGGCTTGGCTCTTCCCTACACCAATCAAGGAGACAAGCATCTGCTTAGCTATTCTGGGAAGCAAAGAACAAACGCTTCAAAATCTGTTTTCCAGGGCCTGACAAAGCTTTGGGGTTTTATAAAAAAGGAGACTAAAGACAAGGTTTAGGGCTTTGTATAGCTGCGGGGAGTCTCGTTACTGGCAGTGGAGCTAGTCCTGGTCACATTGCAGTCTGGTTGATTGGTACCTGAGGACTGATTATGAAAGACTGTGAGGAGTCACCGTTGCTTGATAGGGCAGTTTGATTTCCATGAATAGATAGTGAATCCTGCTTAGGGGTCAGCCTCAGTTCCCATCATGAAGTAATTATATCCTCTTTGTGGTGACCTTATTCTGGGATGATCTGAAAGGCATTCTTTTTTCTGGAATCCATGGAAGCTGATGGAATAAATGACTTGAGACTTCTAGGCTTTACTCCAGGATTTCTGGAACTACAATCATAAAGGCTAGCAACCGAATGTCCTTGAAATTCCTGAAAAGTACTTATTTTTATCTTTATGTCTTCAGTCTTAAAGGGGATGAGATAGCACATATAAACTACGCACTAATAAGCTTTGCATTACAGACATTACTCAGGTGATTAACATGCATATATACAGAGTTCAGCAGGGAACTGATTCAAATTTCAAGGTAATAAAGGAGACAAAAATGAAGGCAAAAATATGAAGTTTCATCCTGTCTTTAGTAACCCATTAGGCATTTGCAAGTGCAGCATGTGATTTCCTGTTGTGGTATTTACATTGGCAATTTTTACCTCAGTGTCTTATCCTTTACAGGTGTTTTTATTTTCAAGTTTAAGTTTCCAAACACATAGAGATTTTTAATCATTTTAACTGCATTTTTATAATTAATTCCTAATTTAGTTATTTTTCAGAGACAGTATTCATATAGAGTTTTGATATGTGTGAGGAAGTCCACTGTGATATGATAAATCACCAATCTTAAATAAATATTTCCCATGTACATAAACATTATACACCCTCTTTTGGATGTAAAATTCCACAGATATCTATTAATTCTAGTCTGCCAATCTTGTTCTTAAAATATTCTATATACTTATGAATATCTTGGTTCCTCAATCAATTAGTTTTACAAAAAGATCTGTTAAAGTGTCCTGATGCAGAATTTCTCTTAGAAATTCTGCCCACTTTCCTTTAATGAGATATAGTTAAATATCATAAAACTTACCATTTTAACGTACATAATTCAGTTGATTGTAGCTTTGCAATGTTATGTAATAACGCTTGCTTTCTAGATCTAAAGCATGTCCATCACCTATAAGTAGGTCCTGTACCAAGTAAGCAGTCATTCTCCCCATCAAAGTCCCTGCCAAGAACTAGTCTTACTTATGGACCTATGGATTAACATAGGCTAGATGATTCATCAAAACAGAATCACACAATGTGATCTTTCATGTTTGGCTTCCCTCACTTACCATAAAAGTGTAGAAGTTCATTCACATTGTAGCATCCAACGGTCCTTCACTCATTTTTATGGCTAAATAATAGTCTTTTGTATGGATATGCCATATTTAACATATACATTCATTCATCAATTAATGTTTTGCTTATTTCTACATTTTGGCTACTCTAAATAATGATGTTACAAAACTCACACACAAATACTTGCTTGAATGCAGTACTTGTTTTCAATTGTCTTGTGCATGTAACTAGGATTGAAATCTGTGCACCATGTGGTGACTTTATGTTTAGTTGTTTAAAGAACTGACAGACTTCAAAAGTAATGGATCCATTTTAGATTCTTTCCAACAAAGTATGGATGTTCAAATTTATTCAGATCTCTCCTAAACTGTTGTTTGTCATACATGCATTAGAGCCATCATAGTGCTTGTAGTGAAGTGTCTTGTAGTTTTGATTTGCACCTCCCCCACGTCTAGTGAGGCTATTTATATTTTCATGTGCTCATTGGCCATTTGGTTATTTTTGTAAAAAGTCAAGTTAGGCTCTCTACTGATTTTTATTTTACTTTTTTTGTTTTAAAGAGAAAAGAATAAAAACAAAATAACAAAAGTGAACACAAACAAAACAACATAAAAACAATAAAAATAATACAGAATTTCAAAATAAAATGACAGGAAATTAACAATTGTTGATTTTTAAATTAGATTTGTTTTTGTTGTTGAATTGTAAAACATTTTTATTGTATACATATGGGACTTTTACTTGACGCATTATATATTGGAAAAATATTCAACAAGTTTTCACTCTCAAAAATTGTTCAATAAACATTTTTTTTTAATTTTGAAGAAGTTCTATAAGTTCAAAGTATCATATTTCCCCTTAGCTTCTTGTGTTTTTGAAGTTAACTAAGAATTCCTTGCAAAATCCAAGGATATGAGGAGGTAGATATACAGGTAGATTTTTGATATAATGTTGTTAGTGACTTTAAGCTTCACTGCAATATTTTCCTCTTATCTGCAGTTTTTCTTTCTACACTGTTAGTTACCTGGGATCAACCAAGGTTTGAAAACGGAAATTTTCACTAAAAATTCATGAAGTTTAGATTGTACCATATTTTTTGTGGTAAGAAGACAGCTGAAGCTATCCTGTTCCATTAATCCCAAGAAGTAAACCATCCCTTTGTCCAGCATATGCATGGTGTATACACCACTTCTTTGTTACTTAATATTCATCTCAGAAATCATACTGAATATTGTAATATTATGATGTTTCTGTTCAAGTAATCCTTATTTGATGTAATAAAACCCTCAGACTGCAAAAGTAGTGATTCTGAGAATTTTATTACCTTACAAAAAATTGACATTTTTTTCCTCTTTTATTACTGATTATTGTTGATTTTTTACTCTACATAATTCACAAACTTTTTCATAGTTTTTACATATAAGAAAAACCACAGTACAAACATTCCTCTCTATTCACAGATTTGACACCCAGAAATTCAACTGAATGTAGATCATAAAGATATTTACTTTAGGTACAACCATGCTTTTCATTTCAGTTTTTGTAATTTATCTTTGTGATTTGTTTAATAATGAGAGACTATGCCACAGCATAAACTTTTAGTACATTTTAAGTGATTTCCTTAATTATTTTTCAATATATTTCCATCCAGTTCCCTTCACTACTGTTTCACTGAAAATGTCCTTAGCAAGAGAACTGAGGTACATCACTCAAAGTAATAATTACTGTTATGTCTTTATCTTCTTCAGCAACATTTAAAATATTCCGCCATTTCATCCTTCTCATAATAGCTTCCTCTTTAATTTGTACCACATACGTGCCTAATTTTCTACTTGGACTGGCTAATCCTATGGGTCCAATTTTAGCTCTTTCTTCTCCAAAAGACCTCCGACCATCGTGGAATACCTAAAGAAACAATTCTACATTTTTATTCTTCATATCTACATTTTGTCTCAGTTTTTCAATTTCCATAGCTTCAGTCACTAACAGTGTGGATGCTAGCTATTAAATGCATATTTCTAGCCTATGCATCTTTCCTGAGCTCCAGTCACTTACATACTCAATATCTTGTTTTATTATTGCTCATACTATGTCTCACAACTTTCTCAAGTGGGATATTAAAATGTAAGTCTTGAATTCTACACAAATTTGTTCCTTTCCCTGTCTTGTCTCAGAAACAATGGAAACATGCAATTATTTCCTTAGGCCAGAATATTTGGAGCAATTTATGTTTCTTTTTCTTTGAAGTTCACATGCATACATAGACACAAACGTACATACTTCTAAATCATCAGAAAATTATGATGATCCTACCTTCAAAATATTTTTGAATTTATCTAGTTTTCTTCATATACACTCCCCTATGAGCCATTTTAAATAATGCTCCATATTACTCTTTGTGATAGAATCTTTTCGTTTCCTTCCTAATATCAACAAAGAATATTATTATTTGTTTTATATAATTGTCTGTTTAGAGAATATCCCAGTCTTTTCTTATTTATTACTGGACCCACACTGACCTCTAGTATGAAATTATCTGACACCTTCTCCAGTTTGAAAGCAAGCAGGTAGATCTATCCCTCAAATTGAGGCAAAATTAGAAGCCAAAGGGGAACATCATTTCACTCTCCAAGCCTACATAAAGATTCCCTTGGGGTAAGATTTCCCTTTTCCTGTGAAAATTGCACGCAGACAAAAGCAAATATCTACTTTACATTACTACTTTCAACGACTATGTTTCAGAAAGAAGATGATTCTCATTAAAAATTTTCAAACCATTGAACATTAGTGTCTGCCTTAACAAATGTATCATGCATGATTGGATTCAACATAATGTATGAAGTTTTGTTTAGGAAAAATGCTTTGGGGGCTCAAAAGACTAGGCTTACATAACTGCTGTTATTATAAACACACACACACACACACACACACACACACACACACACACATCTCTAAATACTAAATTCAAAAACCTTTCCTCATTCTTATAGGTCCTTACAAAACTTAATGGAACTTAAGCTGGTTGATAACCTTCCAAAATTTTGATAACTGAGATAAAATATTTTATGTGCATGGCTTGAAGGTCAATGAGAATCAGCCTCTGAATTATGCAAATTATACAGAACTGAGGTCTACATATAGATACTTTGTGTTTAATTATCCTTTCAATAACATTCCAATGGCAATTGAATGGTGCAGATGTTTGTAATCAACTTAACACTTCTACCATGATATGTAACTGTTCCTGAATTTAAGGTTCAATGTAATTTAATCAGGTTGTTTTCTTTCAAAACTAGTGTGTTCTATAGGGGCAAAATATGAATAATAAGATGCATTTAAATTTCTTGTTGATTTGGAAGCTGAATTATTCTTGAATTCTTTCTCTCTGGTCTTTCTCCTCAAAACAATCTACTCAAAATAAGATTTCATATAGCTAAAAAAATTTACTATGCTGGTGCAGTGTGCTCAGTTTCCCTATTGAGGAGATGAACTTAAGTATGTTGCACACGTTCTCTCAACTGGTCCTTCCTGTGATCAAAAATTCACATTTGTCACATGCGTTGGGGATAAGAAGGAAACTAAGATAAATAAAAATACATACAAGACAGTCAGATCTGAGCTTGAATGTGAAAGTCTTTCTAATTCACAGAAGCAAAGAAACTGTTGTTCATGCACTAGAAGCTTAAAAAGCACATATGATCAAAATAATATTTCAAATTTCTGTGTCATATGTGTCCATAACTTGTTTGCACAGTTTGATGGTAATTAGAATCTCGGTAGTTGTAATTAAACTTTATGAATCGGAGAAATAGCTAATAAGTAAATACAGTTATTATTTTCATTCATGATATAAAGAAGTGGAAACTAAGCAAGGTAAGTTACATGTGCTCTGTTACAAAGCTGTGAGAAGCAAAAATGGAACTGAAACCAGGTCTACTTGGTTTCAAAGCTAGGACTCTTAAAAATTATACTCTATAACATTCTTATGATTAATGCATTCTTCTCATATGCAAAAGAAAAAGTAGACAAGAAGTGAACATGGCTACTCTCTTTGGAAATATCTTATGGAAGGTTTTGTACTAGGGTAGCAGCAATGAGAATGTGAAATTTAAAATGAACACGAGTTACTGGAAAATAAGCATATTTGATGATTTGTTTGATATTAAAAGAGTGAAACAAGCAAATGACAAGTAAAAGGATGGTGGTGGTACTAAAATAGGAAAGTCAGACAGAAAATATGTAAAAAATATAATAAATGGACCTTAAACACATGAAAATACATTTAGCACATACAAATGAAGAAATGCAAGTTAAAACTACCCTGGAATGCTATACCTTAGCTATCAGATCAGCAACAATTATAACTATGATAAGATTTCTACTTTCAGCATTCACATATAAAGTATCTTGGAAGCTGTCACTCCTATTCTTCCAGAAACTTATACACTAGAAATCAATTGTTTCTCTTGAACACACATTAGAGAACTGATGTCAGGGTAAGCTAGCATCTGGAAATCTGGAAACATGGTGGAATGTAGTATATCACAGCAAAGAGCTGCTTACCTATGTGAGGAGTAGATGGAACTTCAAAAGGGTTAGAGCCACTCAAATGATAATTTTGACCAGACTTATAGCGGCTGAATGAAGAGTTACAATAGAAGTAGTCAAAATTTGACAGATCCCTTCACATTCATTCTTGGAGGAATTTTACCTCCAAGAATTCTACAAAGTCCTCACAAGTAGGAAGTTGAAAAGTTGGCAATAAGGTAGAAAACAGAATACTTCCAGTATTCTCCCTTAAGCAAAGGCCTACTCTGCAAATAATGATAATATAAATTTTTCCTTTCCTATCCAATCCTTTTATTTCTTTTTCTTACCTAATTGGCTCCAGAACTATATTTAATATGAGTGGTGATAGTGGATATCCTTGCTTATTCTTGACTTTAAAGTGACAGCTGTTAGTTTCTTACCATTCCGTTTGATGTTAGTTTTTCCTTTATCATAGATGGCTTTTATTAGATCGAGATAAATACTATTTCAATTTTCTGTAGGATTTTTATCACAAATAGATTCTGAACTTTGTCAATTTCTTTTTCTGCATTATTGAGATGATCATATGATTTTTGTCTTTGTCTTTTTTTATTTGTGCATTATAGTTATTGATTTATGTATTTTGAACCATCCCTGCATCCCTGGGAAGAATCCTAGTTGGTCATGGTATATACTCTTTTCTATGATTTGTTATACTCTGGTTACTAAGAACTTATTGGGGATTTTTTGCCTCTATGTTAATTAGGGGGATTGGACTGTAGCATTCCTTTTTGGTTGGTCCTCCTCTGGTTTTGGTATCAGGGTAATTATCATTATTTGCAGATGGCATGATCCTCTACATAGAAGACCCCCCAAAACTCCACTGAAAGACTTGTAGATTTAATAAAGAAATGCAGTAGTCTAGCTGGATACCAAATCAACACCGCAGATACAATAGCATTCCTGTACACAAACAACACACTCACTGAGAGAGAAATCAAGGAAATCACACCATTCACAATAGCATCCACAAAAATGAAATACTTTGGAATCAATCAAACTAAGGAAGTAAAAGATCCATACAGGGGAAATTAAAGCACTCTGAAAAAGACAATCAAAGAGGATACCAGAAAATGGAAAGAAATCCCTTGCTTATGGAGAGGAAGAACTGACATAGTAAAAATGGTCATACTTCTGAAATTGTTATACAGATTTAATATAATCCCAATCAAAATACAACTTGCGTACCTCACAGAAGCAGAGAAAACATTCTTGAAACTCACTGGGAATCAGAAGAGACCTAGAATAGAAAAAACAATTCTAGGAAACAAAAGCAAGGCAGGGGGCATCACAATTCCTGACTTGAAATTTTACTACAAAGCTACTGTGATAAAAGCAGTATAGTACTGACCAAAAACAGACGCGAGGATGGATGGAATAAATAAGAAGATGGGATGCAGCTTCACTGTCATCCATCTTATTTTTGTCAAAGGGGCCAAATATGTTCACGGGAAGACAGATAGGGCTTTAATAAATGGTGCTGAAAAAATTGACTTTCCACATGCCAAAAAAATAAAACTAGACCCATGTCTATTACCATGCACTAAATTTAAGTCAAAATAAAGGACCTAAATATTAAAGCTATATAAAAAGCTATATAAAAACTAAATTTGCTGGAATGTATACTAGGTAGGACTCTTGAAGATATAGATGTGGGAAAGATTTCATGACCAAAACCCTGACTGCACAGGACATAATACAAAGAATCAACAACTGTAATCTCATTTTTGCACAGCAAAAAAATCACCAAGAGAGTACAAAGAAAGCCCACAGCGTGGGAAAATATTTTATCTAGTTGTCACTTAGACAAATATCTAGAACACACAAAGAATTGGAAAAAATCAGACCTCTCGAACTGAAAGACCCAATCCAAATGTGGATTGTGGGCATCTGAGATAAATACATACTTCTTAGATGAAGAAGTACAAATAGCAAATAAATATGTGAGGAAATGTTCAACATCACTGGCCATTCGAGAGATGCAAATTAAAACAATGCCGAGATTCCATCTCATTCCAGAAAAAATGTCTCCCATCAAGAACTCAACCAATAACAAATACTGGAAAGGCTGTGGAGGGAAAGGAGCCCTTCTCTATTGTTGGTGGGAGTCCAGACTAATGCAATCACTGTAGAAATCAGTGTAGAGAGTTCTCAGAAAACTAGGATTAGAAGTCTCATTTGACCCAGCTATTCTCCTTCTGGGTATCTTCCCATATAGTTTAAAAACATCATAACACAGTAATATATGAGCCCCTTTTCTCTGTTGGTGGGAAAACTAACTGGTACAACTCTATAGGTATCAGTATGGAGAGTCCTCAAAAACTAAAACTAGAAATTCGATTTGACCCAGATATTCCCTTGTTAGGTATATTCCCCAAAGAGTTAAAGTCATCATATCAGAGTGATACATAAATACTATTTTTATCAGCATAATTTATAATTGACACTAATCTATATCCCCATCTCCACATGAATGCATTAGGAAAATTTAATTACTTACACAATGGAGTACTCATTTGTGATAAAGAAAAAAATAAATACTGTAGGAAAATGATTGAACCTTGACAGCATAATGTTAAGTGAAGTAACTCGACACACAAGCTTAAATATCACATGATTTTTACTACATTAAAAAAGTACAAAAGATAAAATGCAGAATAAAAGACAGAAAATATGAAAAAAAGAGAAAACCTATTCTGACTCAGAATTAACAATGTATCTAAAAGTTCACTTTAGAAACCTGGCAAGATGGCACACACCTGTAATCCCAGCATTCGGGAGGCTAAGGCAGAAGGATCATTGCAAATTTGAGGCTCGCCTGGGCTACAGAGTGAGCCCAAGGCCAGCCTAAACTCATAGAGAGATCCTGTCTCAAAAAGACAAAAATAAATAAATAAATAAATAAATGTTTACTTTGGTTTAGTATAATTGTCTTATGAGCCTTATACATTTTTGTTCTATTAGTCTGGTCATTAATCTGCATATATGAAAACTAACCTAGTAAGGATTTAAAGGTAAATAAGTGAATCTGATTCTAGCAAAATAAAAATGTGGTGGAGAAGAGAAAATAAAAAGAGAATGGGGACATGTACATGTACAAATTCCCTATAATGAATGCAATCAATGTGTACTGAAAACATGTATTAATAAAAATTAAATATCAAAACTTAAAATATCAGACAAATTCATAAAATCTTCAGATGAATTAACCAAGGATAAAAGAGAAAATTCCATTCATCAATTTAAAAAATAAAAGATAATCATTACTGCTGATCACACAGACATTAAAAAAATAGTAAAGTTATACTATAAGCAACTCTATGGACAAACTGTGATTATATATATGAAATGAGCCTATTCATTAAAATGTGAAAGCTACCACAAGTCATACAAAAATAAAAATATCATCTTCCAAACCAGTATTTATCAAAAACTCAATTAATGTTTAATACTTACCAAATAGCAGTAAAGCATGTAGCTTCACTGGTGAACACTACCAAATACTTTAGGAGGAAAAGGTATCAACTCTTCACAGTCTCTCCTAGAAGACAGAACCAGTAAGAACACTTCCGATGCCATTTTATGAGACTGGAATTACCTTAAAGAAACTAAACACATTACAAGAAAGGAAAATACAGGCTAGTATTTGTATAATCAGAGATACCAAAAAATCTGAAAAACAGTCAATTCATTCCAACAATGAATACAAATAATGATGCATCATGAAACAATGAGAAGTGTTTCTGGTGTGTAATAATATTTCACTATTTGAAAATCAATTTATATCATCTTTTCAACCAATAGATAAAGAGGAAGTTTCTTAGAACAATTGTTGAAAATGATGACATAATTTTACACTGCTTCATAAAAATCTAAGAGTGTAGAAGAATGAAATATCTTTTTCAATGTGATAAAAGCCCTTACTAGAAATCTATGGTGAGCATATAACTTGACTGTGAGAAAGTGGATGTTTTCTACCAAAGATCACAAACATGGTGAAAATCTTATTTCTTACCCCTATTATTCAGAATTACACTGGTATTATAGTAAAATAAATGGAAACAAGTAAAATTTACAAAGACTGAAAAAAGACACAAAGTAAAACTGTATAGATGACATGACTTGGTACATGGAATTTTTTCAAAAAATAAACAAGAAAAATGTTTTCTGGAGCAAGATCAGAGGAATAGTGTATTTATATTGAGAAGTTTATATTTTCTATATACTGTAGTGAATGATTTAAATTTAAAATAATATAACAATGTCGTTTATAATAGCACCCAGAAACATGAAACTTACTGTATTTGTATGAGTTCTTTGGAGTGACAAACTAAATAGAAAACACACGTGTATTCTGTAATGGGATTTATTAGGCAGGCTTAGGGAATCAGAGGCAAGAGTCCACAGTGGCCCTCTGGGTGTCTGAGACCTAGAGCAGAACTTGGGTTACTCAGCCAAGAAGATAAACCACAGAGTAAGAGGGAGAAAGAATGCAGCACTGGTCCGAGTTCAAAGGGCCCGGATGCTGATTTCGGAGTCACCAATATGAGTCTGCATTGGAAGCTTGAGGAAATTAGGGATCAGTGTCCGAGGGCAAGGGTGAAGGCTGGAATCTTTTTCTTCCCTATTTTATTTCATGTAGGCTCCAAGACTATTGGTTGGTGCCACACATGTCCAGGGTGGATCTTCCCCACTAGTTTGCTGGCTTACATGCCAGTCACCTACAGACACATCCTAAATTATACCTTATTAATCTGGTCAGCGTTTATTAATCCTCTCATACTGACATATCATGACTATTAGTCACATTTTATTCTGTGTCATCTCACCAACCATATGCTTCTACTTAAAGTGTATTTAAACTCTGAATACAATATTAAATTCATAATTATGCCTAAGATGATAGAAATCTCTTGTGAAAAGACAGAAACAAATTCCACCCACAAAATATAAGGCATACTGTCTTCTTTGGGTCATACTTACTCTTCTCCTTTTAATCCATAACTTAAGTATTGTAATATAGATTTAACAATACTTAAGTATTGATACTAAGTCAATCAACATTATATTACAAAGAAAAACAAAGATAACATATGCACAAAAATAAGAAAGAAATACTAATGACAATTAAAATCTTCATTTCTGAAACTGGTTATACAACTGTGGCTAATATTTACAACTTCTATGTTACCTTAGTCCAAAATGCTTTTGTTTCTAAACAATTTGGTTTGCAAGCAGAATCATGTGGCAAAATTTTGGCTTTGTTTGGAAATTGTGCATAAGACAGCAAACATGACCATGGCCATCTTTGCCATACAAACACAAATGTGGCCATGTTTTCCAAAATGGTAGAACAATTTAAATGCATGACCCAACGTACCACATTGTACCTTCTTCCACTACCTATTCTATATTCTCTTGGCCTTCATCCACCACCTCAGTAGGTCTTGGTTCTTTCCCAGGAAAGGTGCCATACTTTTTTTTCTGAAAATTTGGGGCTATTTTTCATCCTCTCTGGATTGGGTTGTTCTAAGTTCCCACTGGTCATTAAAGCAGAACATGATAATGTTAGGAGATGCTCTATGGTATGTGCTACATTCTAAGCATATTCTTCGTTATCTTATCTGTAGAGCAATAGTTCAATTTATGCTTGATAGTCTAGATCAATTACTTCTACCAACATCCTTTTTATGTTATTGACTCAGAGGAGTCAATTGTTCAAAGTGCCCAGGAGGATGTCTTAGCTTCTAGGTCAATGCAGTCATTATTGTGTCTCTTCATACAAGCATTCCACCTCTGGAACTAACACTTTAAGTTGAACAGAGTGGAAAGGGATGCCAACTCATAGCAAACATTTTGCTATGGTTCACTAAGGTAACAGTGAGTTGTAACATTCCAATTTCTAATCCTTAATTATTGGATCTGTGAATCCTATAGATGAGAGAAATATTGTCATGTATTGGGCACTGACTCAAAGTATATTTAGCCTTCTGGAGAGTCTTTCCCCTATACTTTCCCAGTACAGTATCTGGCACTGTGACTGTATCTTCTAAAGCTTATTCCAACATTCTGTCAATCAAGCTGCTTCTGGACAGTGAGAAATATGATAAAACTAGTGGATTGCATGACCAAGAGCCTATTGCTTCACATATTTGCTCAGGAAATGTGTTTCTTGGTCAGAAGCAACACTGTACAGAATACCATGACAGTTGATAAGACACTCTGTATGCCCATGAATGGTAGATTTGGCAAAACCATTATATGCAATGAAGGCAAGTCCATATTATAATAAATGTCTATACCAATAAAGACAAAATGCTACCATTTCCATGGTGTATATTTTCAAATCAAATCAAATTGCCACCAGGCCATAGGATGCTCATCCAAGGGAACAGTGGCTTACCAGAAGTCAAGGTTGGTCTCTACTGCAAGCAGAATGGGCATTCAGCTTTTGTGTGTGGAAGTCCACATTGTTGATTGAGTCCCTGTATAACCTCCATTCCTACCAATATGACCACTTAGTTCCTAAGTTTATTGGACAATGACAGGGGTGGCTAAAGACAAGGGTTTGACTTCTGTCTACTGAACAGATCATCCCAGCCACTAGATTATTAGAGTTACCTTTGGGTGAGCACTTACATGGTGCACAAATACGTTCACATTCTTTGCCCCCATGGAGAAGTCTATCCACACATCTCTTCTCTAAATGACTTTGAAATTTTCCAATGATGGTCCATACAAATCCCTGACCATTCAGCAAGACCATTGACTGTAGCCCAAGAATCATTATAAAGTCACATATCTGATCATTATTTTCTTCCAAGTAAAATGGGTAACCAAATGTACTGCCAAAAGTTCTACACAACACGCAGATTTTCTTTCATCACTTTCCTTGAGGGATATCCCAGAAGAGAGCTAAAGTGCTACAGCTGTCTGACTCTTTGCTGGTTCCCATATAACATGAAGAGCTATCTAAAACCCAGGCCCTCATCTTCTCCCCTCTGTCAATTATTCATACAGCACACCCCATGAGGCCATAGGTGCATGCTGGCAGACAGTAGGTGTCATAGGAGAAGTATGTACCATGGGCATTTGGCCCACTTCTTCGTGTAACTTATTTGTACTTTCCAGACCTTTACAGGCCTTATCATTTCTATACTACTTCCAACTGATGATGGATTTTTGCTGTGCATGTACAGATTTATACTTTGATGGGTGAGATAATATTCAATTTGTGATGGAAAGCTTAAGACAAATGGTAATCTAATATCCAGTGGCCAAGTAAATAGTTTCCATTAAGATCTAGTAATAGGTCAGGTGCTGTTTCTCAAAAGGAAAGTAGTTGTCTGCAGCTGACCAGAAATACTTTCTCCTGATTCCTAAGAGCTTGGGCTGAGATTCACTTATCAGGGCTTGCCAGGGGCTCTAAACAGTGTCCCTGCTTGTCATTGACATGTCGAGTATATGGTATCTGCTGGATCACATGGCTAAAGTGGTAGAGAGGCCCGCAAAGCAGTCTGGACCTTTTGCAGAGCCTTCCATTTTTCTAGGCTGCGCTCAAAACTAACAGCTTTCCAGCTTATTTGGTAAAAGGGCTAAAATAACAGACCCACGTCAAGAATGTACTTACTCTAAAATCAAGATAGGCACACCAGGCATTGTACTTCTTTCTTGATTTTAAGAGGGACCAAGTGCAACAACTCATGCTTCAGTGTAAGAGTGATATCTCTGCTTTCCGCACACCACTGGGGCCTTCCAAAGTTTATTGAGGTAGAGAGGCTTCAACTTTCACTTGGATTTATTTCCCAACATCTAACATGTAAATATTTTACCAACAAGTCCAGAGTGCTTACTTGTTTTTCTTACTTGGTCCAATCAGTATAATATCCGCAATGTAATGGACCAGTGTGATACCTGTGGAAGAGAAAGAAAATCAACATTTCCGTGAACCAAGTCATAATACAGGCATGGATACCTGCTATACATCTGAGTTAGGATAGTAAAGCTATGCTACTGGCCCTGCCAGCTGAAATCAAATTGGTTCTGGTGGACTATATGAAGTATGGAGAAAATGGATTTTCCAAATCAATAGTTGTAACCAGGTACCGGGAGATGTGTTAATCTTATAGGAAACTACATCTGGTAAAGCAGCTTCAATTGGAGTCACCACTTAAAAAGCTTACAGTAATCCACTGCCATTCTCCAAGGTCCTTTCACCTTCTTCACAGGTTAATTACATAGGAGACCGAAATGAGAATGTGTTGAGAACTTCCATCCATGTATTTTTTGGGTCATTGATGGTAGTAACAGTCTCTGCAATCCTACCACAGCTACACTATTGTTTTAAATTTACTACTTTTCTATGCAGCAGCAACTCTAATGACATC
>PVLD010028023.1:0-19967 GCA_004027595.1 Dinomys branickii
CCTTTGTGTGACAGACCCCCCTAAGCTCCTCCTGCCTTTGCCTCCTCTTCAGTCTTTTTCTTTTCTTTTTTTCTACAACCACCATCGGCACTTAGGAGCTCTACTCCCACTTATCACAGTGCCTGGGCATCATTGTTGTGTTGTGGTGGATTGACAACTGGTGGTCAACCTGTAACACCCAGATGAACTGAACCAGCTTGATGCTGGGTGTGGGAGGCCTACCTGAGGATCACTGCCAGCAGCTTAAGAGGCGGAACTGGGGAGGAAGAAGTTGAAGAGCTGTCAGGAGCTGCTGGTTTTCTTGGAGGAGCTTGTCATGCTGGATTTTCTGATGAACTTGCCTGTTTTGCATCATTGGAGGAGCTTGGGACCTGTGGTTGCTGAGAATGGCTATGGTTCACTTTGGGGGAGCTCTGGTCCTCCCTCTGAGCATCACTTCCTGGCTCGGGAAGGGAATATGGTGTGCTGTTCAATCTCCGGGAGAAGCTTTTCACACTGGCCATCCTTTTTTAAAATTTCTCATCACTGATTTTATTTTATTTTTTCTTTGTGAAGTCCTTTGTGTTTATTTATTTATTTATTTATTTTAAAGACAAAAGAATGGAGACATATAAACCAGAATAACACAAAAACAATAGAGGAAATGCAAAATTATAGAGAAGAGAGTAGGAGATTAGCACTGGATGCTGTATTACATAATGTTATCTTCTCATTTGTTACTCAGTTATACAGGTGATGGTTCATTCATTTAATCAATTTTCTCCACCCTCATCTCCGTTGTTCTACCACCCAATCAGTAGTCTTCCCTCTGATAATCACTGTACTTTTTGGTTTATTTACTCCCTTGGGCTCTCACATTGGGAAAAGACATGGCTGCTTCAAATTATGTTGTAACAAACATGGGCGTACACAAATTGCTATGGCAGGAGGTGGAAAAGCACCCAACATCAAAGATGGTAGATATACGGGGAACCAGGTTCACTATGGTGAAGCCCCCACTGACAAGCCCTCAAGGCCATAGGGGGTCTGGTCGAGTAGGCAGGGTTACCCAGCTAACCGCCAGGCTCCACCTCAATACAATGCTACCAGATGCCCAGTTGAGTCCTCAGGGTTGCTCTGGTGGACTGCCAGGCTCTGCTCTGTTGAGGTGCTCTGGGGGCCTGGTCCAGTCCCCAGGGTCACCCCCACAGGATGCCGGGCTGTGCCCTGTCAAGGTGCTCCCAGGGGCCCAGTCCAGTCCATGGGGTCACCTGGGTGCACCGCTGGGTTCTGCCCTGTAGCTGCATTGCTGGAGGTCCAGTCCAGGTCTTTAGGTTTCTCAAGTAGCCTGGAGGGATCCCCCTCACCCCTCAGCCTGCTGAGTTTCCTGTCAAGGCCCCCGAGATCCCCTTATAGGCCACTAGTGTCTCCCTGTAGGCTGCCTATGACTCTTTGGAGGGTATCCCCACCCAGCTAGAGAACCAGGTCTGCACCCTAGTTCCAGGTCTTCACCTCCTCCCACCTCTTGATCTCCAGTGCTACCGCTCCCTGCCCCTTGCAATGCTGGGCACAAGTGGTGTGAGGTCTCCCCCACCCATGCTCACTGTGGTAGTCTAGGGTGTGTATTAAGTTTAGTTATTAGTTCTAGGAGAGAATTGGAGGGTTTTATTGGGTCTTCTGTGTAGAGTATGTTGTCTCTCGGACTCCAGGACTGCTACTTTTTGTGTAATTTGTTGCTACGGGTTCATACAAGGTTCATATATGCAAGCAGTATGGAGACCCTCTTGGTTCTCATATTAATAGTTTAGAGTGAGTCCTGAAGCCCATGGACTCAGCCCGTTGCTGTAAGGTGCACATGTTGAGCGTTTGGGCCACCAAGACTCAAGGTGGTCAGAGAGGGAGTTTAGGGTGGGAGCTGAAGCCTGGTAACTCAGCTCATGCTTCCTGCTTGGTGTTGGAGTGAGAAGGGCGTGGGGCTGTGTGGTCCACCTCCATCTGCAGCTCTCTCTTACTGTTGTGCTCCCATTTCCATTTGTTCTTTGGCTGGATCCCTGGGAATTGCTGTGGCCCTGGGGTCCCTGCTGCTGCTCTCTGCTGCTCTCTGCTGGTAGTTGCTCACACAGTGGAGAGGCAGGAGGCCACAACCTCGGGGCAGGAGTAGAGGTGGGTGTGGTGGGCTATGTACTGGTTGCTTTGACTCTGCCTTGTCTCCAGGCGCTGATTAGAAAGGTTGCTGTAGAGTGGGGAATTCTGTTTTAGTGGCTGTTGTAACTTCTCATCCTCACACTGGGTTCAACAACACCTCCCAACCACTGCTGTGACCTTTTTTCCTAGCTGTGGTTTCTCTGCTCCCATCCTGAACCAGCTCTCGGAACTCGACTCTCCCCTGGCTGAGTCGGGAGGCTCCTGAGAGCACGGGCCTCTGAAGCTGAAGCTGTGAGTGCTTGAATGAGGGAGCAGGCTGAGGGTGAGTTTGGAGCGGTGACTCCCTCCTTCTCTGCCTCCTCTTCCTCCAACTGTGCCATGGCGGCCCTCCGAGCCTTTCCTCCAGGAGAGGTCTCATTTGCTCTTTCTGAGGGCTTCAATTCTCATTTCAGATGCTTCCTGGGTCCAGGGGACCCATTTCTCTCCTTCCTGTCTTTCTCATGTTGCTATATTCCGGTGTCTGGGTGGCAATCCTCTGGGAAGATCTTTCTCTGCTGTTTACTCTGTTGCCATCTTCCCAAAAGCCTCACGCTGTCCATCTTGAGATGGATTCAGCTGTTTTCATTTTTGGAGGAGCTCAGGACCTTGTCTCTGAGGATGGCTGTGGTACTTTTTGGGGGAGCTCTGGTTCTTACTTTGAGCATCACTTCCTGGTTCAGTTCAGATCCTTTAGCATGCCAGTACAGATCCTTCATTCCACTGGCGCAGATGTTCTAACTTCCACCACTGACCTTTGAGCCTTTCCAGTGCAGATCTGTGAAACAAGCCTGTGTGAGACATTGTCATGGACTCATGGCCTCCAACTGGACCTGTGGGAGGCATTATTATGGGTTGTAGGTTTTCAGCTGGACTCATGCAGGACATTGTCATGGGACTCAGGCCCTCAGGTGGATTATTTTGGTCTCAGTGTGTGGACAGATTTCCTGCACTCTCTTTGTATGTGACTCTTTGGGTAACTATTATAAAACAATCTTATAAATTATGTGTCCTGTATTGTTCTCCTTGCAAACCCCTGACTACAACCTGTGTTTTCTGTCTTCTCCTAAAGCTCAGGAGTTGCTTTCATCTCTCAATCTCCAGTCTCTAGCAGGGAGCTGAGTGCCAACAAAGTCCTCAGTGAAGGTTTGTTGAATAAATAAGTGAATTCTTCTGACGGTCAGGTGGGGCTGCAGACTGCTTAGCAGAGGTGCTCTGTGGGCTCTGTTCCTAGTTAGGGACTAGCAGCTGCTGTTGACTGAGCCTTTATTCTGGGCCAGGCACCACACTAAGTGTTCTCAGGAGTTCTCTCTTAAAGGTCATAGTTTCTCTTATCCCTATTTGGCGGTAGAGGATTTGAGATTCCAGAAAAGCCAGTCACATGCCTAAGCAGCTCCAGGAAAGCCTGCTTGGACTGTGTATAAAGAAGTTCAGAAGTGCAGGGTTAATGCAGTAAGAAATAGGAGTAGGTAGGCATTGGTTTCTGTCTCACAGGTGGAGAAATCTGGAAGACCTTTTGGCTGTACCTCACTAGGTCCTTCTGAAGGTGAAGCCTGTTGCCTCACTCCTCATTGCATCCTTATGCCGCTCTGCTTGCTGGCCTGCTCATTCTTTCTGGGATAAGACAGAACTTCAGTATTTTTTCTTTTTTAAGAAAGGAAAGGTTTATTTAGCTTACAGTTTGTGGAGGTTTCAGTCCATATTTGGCTGGCTCCGAGGCAGAGTGGCACATGTCAGAGGGCAGCTGTTCATGGCGGCAGAAGACAGCAAAGCAACAAGAGCAACAGAGAGAGCAAGCCTCTTTCCCTCTTACACTGTAAGCCGGCTGCCCCCACTCAGGGGGTGTGTAGCACTCACAGTCTCCAGGCCCTCCTCTTGGTGCAGGCTCAGGATGACTATAAGGTAAGCACCCTGGCTCTCTGTTGAGTCACATAGTTAACCTAAACTCATATTGACACAATGAACAATATCCCAGAGCAGGAAGGCCGTGTCCCTTTCACCCCAGCATGTAGAACTGCTGAGGCACTCAGCCAAACCTCTAGACTCCCCAAGTTGACACAATGTATCAACCATAAAAATACACCCATTGTCAACTTGGCAACCAGTTAGATTTCTTTAAACCAGTTTCCAGATACAAAGACATTGTATTACATTAGAACCATAACATTTTGTCCCCCAAAGACTCAGGCACATCCTTTTATGCAAAGGCATTTAGCCTATCTGTAAGAGTTGCCAAAGTCATAACAGTTTCTTTTTTTAAAATAAGAAATATGAAAATAACAATATTTAATACTCTGTGTATCATAACTTTTAACAGTAGTTACTCAGAGTCCAAGATATAGGCCAAAAAAAAAAAAGAGTCTCTCTTACAAAGAAAAAAATATAATAGCAAAAAGTGTATTCTTGATGATTACATATCTCACTTTGGGTAAAACATATTAACTGTTGCATCACCTTATGTTTTCTATTTGTGCTTATCTTTGAGAGAAATATTTCTATATCCAAAGAATTTCACAGAAAATATTTTTTATTTATTTTAAAAAATAAAAGAAGGAAAGCATGTTAACAAACAAAAATGTGGAACACTTCACCAATTTGCATGTCATCCTTGCGCAGGGGCCATGCTAATCTTATCCGTATTGTTCCAATTTTAGTATATGTGCTGCCAAAGCAAGCACCCTCGGTGTTGTTTTAATTTCCATTTTTCTAATGGGTTAAGTTCTCCTTTTGGAGGAATCCAATGAAGATAGTTACACTGTGAAATAACTAACAAAGCCAGAACTTAGATCCATGCATTTGATTTTCTCTTTCAGCACTGGGTATCGAACCTAAGGTCTTCACACTAAGCTACACCCCTAGACCTTTCTTATTTTTTATTTTGAAGCAGGTTCTCACTCAGTCGCTAAGTTGCCCAGGTTGGGTTTGAGCTTGTGACCTTCTTCCCTCAGCCTCCCACAGTTGGCATTTTAAGTGTGTGCCATCATATCCATCTGGGTGAAGGCCTTTTTGATTTCTTTTTGGTGAGACACCCCAGGAGAAACCCAGGATCATCTACCCATACCCTACCTGAGTATGGTAGAGAGTGTGAGAAAGCCCTTGCTCTTGGGCTGGGCCACTAAGAAGCAAGCAGAGACATTGGGCATTGGAGGTGAAGTCCCCTTAGGGTGACACCACAATCACCTTTAGTGCAGCAGAATTTTATGAGAAATCACATTGGTGGGCTTTAGAATTAGGAACTGAATAAAAAAAATCTCTTTAGAGTTCAAAATAATTGGAAAGTGTCAAGAAATGCTTTGGAGAGATGAAGACCTTTGTCACTTCCAGTTTTTCTTTTTTTGTAAAAGTAAGCAACACTGATTCTTGACCTGCTGCCTTAAAGTCTGATTTCCTAGGGGGAAAAGACAGGCTAATCTGTTATTAGTCACATTCAAGCAGGCATGGTTTGTTGATTCTTCTTTGAGAGCGGGTGGGATGGGGAGAGATAAGAGGCACTTGATGCTGGAGGAAGGTGAGGAGGTGGCTTCTGCTAGGAGGCAAAGTTAAAAAACACAGTTTCCCAGAACCCAGCTCACCCTCATCCGGGTGTGCAAGTGCCAGTGCAGAAAGGGACTGGGAAGCTCAGAAAACCCTAGTGGCCTCCCTGCTCCACTTATGCTTGAGCTGTGCTAAAGCCTTGACTTGTGATATGAAAGGCAGAAGGACAGGACACATACAGGGGCATGAGGAGGGTGAAGAAATGTCTTCCAGACACTGTGTGAGATCCAGCAGAGGTGTGTATGTTCTGCTATCAAAGGCCCTCCAAAGACAGAAGTGTTTTGAGGAAGGACTGTGTTTCCAGGGCTATTCTCCCCCACCTTATGGGGAGGTGGCCTGGGGTTAGGGTCAGAGTGGGAAAGAGGCCAGACTCTGCAGACCAGGGAAAGAGGGTGGGAAGCAGGGCGGGCAGAAAGGTACGTGCTGTGGACCACTAAAGTATTCTGTGTCTCAGCTATGCTCTCCTGACTTGCAGGTTTCACTTGATGCAGTCAGGAATCTGGAGTTGGCATCTGCTACAACTAAAGGGATGGGGAGCTTTCCCATTAGCAAGCTTCCTAGGCCAGTGCAATGGCTGAAGAAGCATGTCTGTCCCCAGCAACAGGCTCTCTCCTGACCTCCTCCCCCATCAGAAGAGGTTTATTTCCCAGGAGTACACCCATGGGCTCATTTTCAAGGCCAAATGTCTTTTCTGCACAGATCCTTTTTATTGCCATGGAGACAATCTGCTGCTCTGTCCAATCAAGAGTTTGAAGCAGCAGGCACCATGACAACCTGTGGGGGTGGTGGGGCTGCCTGGAAAGACAGCTTCAGAGTACCCTCAAGACCACAGCCAGGACCGAGACTAGAGACACTGTGGTTCTCCCAGGTGTGGCTGATGAAGGGAAGGGAGCCCCCTTCCTGATTTTCAGAGCAAGCTAGGGGTAGGTGTGATGAGCAGGGCCTGGGGCTGGTGTGGTTAAAGTCTTGGGCTGCCGAAGTCAGTGGGCTTCATTCTTTTCTTAATTCATGTTTTGCTTGTCCCTGATCAGGCCGGCTATTAGGAGCCTGGAGACAATGCAAAGCTGGAGCAGGACAATCTGATTAGGCGAGTGGAGAGGAGAAAGAAGCATGCCCCTAGTGGGTGATCTTATAAACAAATGTTTTTATAAGAAAGGCCCCCAGACCACCCTCTCAGAATGGCAGAGACAAAGGGCTTACTCTTAAGTTGAAGAGCAAACAACGGCTGATTTCTGTGTTGGCACATCTGTGTCATCCTCTCAGAAGGATTTGTTTATGGTAGGAACTCAAAGGCCTGCTGCAACCTCCTGCCTGTACCTAGCGTTGCCTGACTCTTGCTGGAGCCCACCCAACACAAGTGGATCTGGTGACTGCTACATTCAGTCCATAGCTCTGCAGAGCTGGGTTAAGAGCCTTGCTCACTCCCTTCTTCCCTCTTTGCCTCTCTTGCCACCGCATTCACCCTTGAGCTGGGCTTCCTGGGCCCCCATGCAGTGCTCTTACTCCCACCACTCTGGCTTTGTCTCTCCCCCACAGCCCTTATCTAGGAGGACTGGGGAGAGGCAAGAGTGCCACTGAGATCTGCTAACTCCTGGGATGGTATTGAGCAGTGTAAGAAAGGTACAGGCAGGAACTAGGGCCCGCTCGCTCTGCTTGGGGCCAGCTTTGTGAAGACCATATCTTAGGGCACAGCCAGTACTCTGTGAGTGTCACCCAGAGCTATACTGATGGCTAAATTTCAGCAGTAGAAGTTACATGGCCCCAGTTCTGAAAGGTTTCTATGATTTACTTTTCTTACGTGTAAAATGGAAGTAAACTTGTAAGGCTGTGGCGCAAATGAAATGGATTAACATCCAGGCAGATTTACGGTAGCTTATTCTTGCTATTATTGTGATGTCTTTTTTTTTTTCAGTACTGAGGATTGAACCCAGGACCTTTGTACTGAGTTACATCGCCAGTCCTTTTCTGTTTTTTATTTTGAGACAGGGTTTTGCTCAATTGCTAAGTTGTCTAGGCTGAGCTCAAACTTGTGATCTTGCTTCAGCTTCCCAGAGTGCTGGGATTACAGTCTTGTACCTCCACACTCAACCTCTTATGATGTCTTAGCGTAAATCCTTGTTCAGGGCATAAGGACACCCCTATCATTCATTTACTCTCTGTGGGCGCCCTAACCCCCATCCCTAGCAGGGGGTTTGTTTGTTGCCACAGTTCCAGCACCGTGGAGCAGCCTCCGTCTGCTCTTGCATGTGTGCCATGATTGTCTGAAAAGCAGAGGTGCTACATTACTCTGGGGCCATTTGTCCTCATCTCCCAGCGATCCTCAGGGGCCACATTTGCCCCTTATCCATCTGGATATGAACGCAGTTTTCCCATCCTTACATTTGAGAGATTGAGCCATGCAGCTCACTGCTCTGTCTCATGGCATCTGTAATCTTCTGTCCTCCAGACGTAGAAAATGAGGCTCCAGCCACAAATACCCCTCATACTCTCTTGTAACCAGGTCTGTTCCACGTTCAGAGCTCTCGTCTGACCCCTACTGGCCTTGGCTCTTTGTCTGTGATCTCTTCTAACACAAGTACACTCTCTTTCCTCCAACCCTCAGCCATCCAAGCAGCCCTCATCCTTAGGATTCTGTGAGGAAAGCCCTGGGAAAACTGCCAAGAGCTTTCTGCACAATCTCCTTCACCCTGGGTTCTTGCCCTGGGGCTACATCCCATCACCGCATTCATGTGGTGTCTTTCTCTTCTTCTCAGTCAAAATACTTCCCAGAGAGTCCTGTGGATGGATGAGTGACTATTAAGGCTCAGTCGCTCTCGGGTTAGCAGACTTCGGCAGCCCTCCACAGCTCTCCAGGTTAGCTGCAGACCTACATGTTTGACAAATGTACACTGCAGATGTGCTACAGTGGGTGTGGCTGCGACCCTCCCCACCACCACTGTTACCAGTAGTGTTTACTGGCACTTCCTATGTGCCAGGAAGAATACGTGGCCACAGTGTAATGGTCAAGAGCACATGCCTGACTGGATTGCTGTTCATTTATTATGTCAAAAATTCCAGAAGGAGCAATGATTTAAATGTAATATAATTTGAGTCAAGATTTATGGACAAGGATATAGTTTATAGCCCAGTATACAAGAGTGAAAGACAGGAAACCATGTAAATGTCTGTAATAAGATATTATTATTATTATTTTTTTGTCTTTTTAAGACAAGGTCTCACTATGCAGTTCAGGCTGGCCTTGAGCTCATTTTGTAGCCCAGGCTGGTCTCAGCTCACAAGGATCCTCCTGCCTCAGCTTCCCAAGTGCTGGGATTACAAGGGATGCACCACCATGCCTGGCAGCAACAGATGATTAAATAAGTAATAATATATCCACTTATTCGGCACTCTGTATCTGTTAAAGAGAATGAGGGTAGGTCTATAATTATGGAACAGTCTGCAATGCACAGTTAAGTAAAAAAGAAAAGAGGAGAATGACTGTACAGTATATGACTGTACGTGGAAAAAGCATAGAGGAATATATGCATAGACAAATTTTAGCAGGAAAAAGAAAGTTGACAAACTTGGTTCTGTGAAAGGCATTTTGGTCTTAGTAGGAAGAACTCTTATTTTTAATTATTTGATGGTATTTAGATTCTTACTTCTTATCATATAAAGGTTTTATTTCATTGATTGAGATAGGGTCTTACTATGTTCTCAGAGTGCCCTCAAACTCCTGGGGTCACATGACCTTCCTGCCTCAGCCTCCTAACTAGCTAAGCTACAGGGTACATACTACTGTGCATAACTCATTGTTTTTTTGTGTGTGTGTGTGGTACCGGTGAATCAAACTCATGACCTCAGGCTTGCCAGACAGGTGCTACATCCCCAGACCAGCCCATTATTTTTGAATTTAAAAAGTTTAAGAAATAAAAAAATGGTGAGGCAAGATAAACTTAGATTTAAGTCCAACCTCTGTCAGTTTCTGGCCTTGTGGCTTAAATAAATTGCCCAATTCTAGCCTCAGTGTCTTCCTCTGTAAGATGGGAGTAAGAGCACCTACCCTTGAGTTTGATGTGGATTAAGTGATGTTCTCAGTGCCTGTGAGGTTCTCAGCACAAAGCAAATCTCCAGCTGTTAGGAGCTTGCTGTGATGGTTTGTGTCGCCCCACAAGTTCGTGTGTTGAAACTCTCTCCCTCAACATGATAGTACTTGGGTGTTTTTTGGGAGGTAATTAGGCAGAGCAGGTCATGATGGGCAATCCATAATAGATAAGGGAACCAGAGCTCACCCCACTGTACGAAGACACAGCAAGAAGGCTGGCTGTGCCACAGAAGAGGGCTCTCCGCAAGAGCTCAACCATGCTGGTACCTTGGCCTTGGACTTCCAGCCTTCAGAATAATGAGACCCATT
This sequence comes from Dinomys branickii, assembly GCA_004027595.1. Lineage (NCBI taxonomy): Eukaryota > Metazoa > Chordata > Mammalia > Rodentia > Dinomyidae > Dinomys > Dinomys branickii. Next base: position 10,088 of record PVLD010028023.1, read on the forward strand.
TGTTGTTTAAACCCCTCGGTCTGTGGTATTCTGTTCCAGCGCCCCAAACTGATGAAGATGGAACTTTCCATAACCCCCTGATTACCACTCTGGATTCAGTACTCTCCCATTGTGTTCTGTGCACCAGGTGCCCAGCAAGTCTGATGACACAGCAGCATGAGAGTCAGCCAGTGGACACCAACCACAACAACACCGGGAAGGAAGTGCTTTAGGACCACAGAAGAAAGGGTGTTTCCTTTTGCCAGAGAGTGTGCGAGGGTTTGGGATTAGATCCAAGAAGTATTCATGAGTTGATTTTGGAAACCTGAGTTTCCCAGGACTGGAAGGAGCAGTGTCCAGTAGAGACATCACATAAGGAAAGGTACTGCGTGGGTGGGCTTGGGGTTTGGGGCATGGGGACCTCTGTTACTGCCATGAGGCTGCAGGGCAGGATGTGAGGAGGAAAGTGTGTACCCTCAGATGGAGACAGTGAGGGTCAGCAACTCTCAGCCCCAGCACTTTACACTCCTTTCTTGGTGGCCACCTTCTAGGGACATAGGCAGTTTCTACCTGCTACAGTGGAGTCTGGTGTGGGACCTTCATGCAGATGTGCTTTGGGACATCTCTTCCAACTGGGAGAGGAGCAACCTGTGCTCTCTGGGGCCCGAGTAGATGCTTCCAATGCTGCAGTTGGTTTTCTTGACTTATTCTCCCCTGAAAGATTTACACAGAAGATTTGTGTGACTGATCTGTTTTAGCTATCAATTATATACTTTTCTATAAAATATGGATAGGTTTCTCTCTCTCTGTTTCAGCAGGGAGGGAAAAATGCAGGGAGCTATCATTGAACCAGGCATGTGCAGAAGAAGAGAGAACCAGAAGGACCAATGAGCTGTGGCGGTCACCCTACCACCAGAAAGGAGATTGGTGCAGTAGCGTGCCGTCAGGCGACGGGCCGGGAAGAAAGCTGAGTGCAGTCTCTCTCCCGGTCTCCCGGGCAACGAGTCCTCCTGATGACCCTGCCAACAATAATGAGATGAAAATGAAGAGCACTTCAGTATAATAACCGTGATAAAAATAGAGATGTTGCTAAATAATGTGTCAGCTGTTGTAGAGAAGCAGGAGAAAAAACCCCTCCTAGAGAAGTGGACATGGCTTTCCTGGGTGGCCTCCAAGCCAGCCCCCTGCCATGTCACGGTGACTCACCCAGTCCTAGCCAGTTCTGAGTCCCGAGGGTGCCGGAGAGGAGTCAGAAGGTGGACCTGAGTGGAGGCCTCAAGCAAGCTCTATCTTAGCTCACTGTGACTCTGCTCTGGCTTGGGGGTGGAGGGCGCAAAGATGTGGTGAGCACAGGTTGCTGGCTGGGGTTATAAAGTTGCTGCCCTAAGAAGAACATCTTGGCCACCAGTGAGTATCAGAAAACGGTTTAAGAGCCAGGGCCTCAAATGTTTGCAGAACATCGCACCCCTTGTCTACACAGGGCAGAGTGGAAGACACTGTTAATTATGCCTTTGTTTCTTCACTTGGTAGACTGAAGTGTTTGCTAGGAAAGGCAGCCATTGCTGGGGCAGGCGCCACCCACGGCTGCTTGGGACGCCTTTTGACACCCTCTGTAGTCTTTGCTTTAAAACAAAAATGAAGGGCAGGGGAGCAAGTGCTGGAGGGGAGGGGAGGGAGCAGGGGAAAGGTCTGTACAAGGAATTAAGACATGTTGTGGGGCATCCACCAATCCCCTGTGATGAATGTGTCACTATGTGCTGCAAACACGTGCTCATAAAAATAAAAAAATTAAATTAAAACTTATCTTTGAACAAGTAATACATACACATAGTACAAAATTCAAAAGGAAACAGAATGGATGCAACAAGAGCAGATACCTGTTCTGCCCACCCCAGTCCCCCAGTTTCCTTCCTCTGAGGCAACTACTGCCAGCAGTTTCCTGTACAGTTTTCCGGAGGTCTGCTAAGCGTGCACAAGTGCGCATGTGCACGGGCACACACATACACATTTTCTTTTTTTTTACACAAATGCTAACATGCTGCACCAGCCACAGACCTGAAGAAAACAGATGGCGCACTTCAAGTGAGTCATAGGAGTGGAGTGTAGCACATGGATTGTTTGCAAAAGAGTGGGCAGGCTGTAGTCAAAGCACAGGGACAGTGCACCTCCTAGGGCAGGTGATGGTCGAGAGGGAGGGCATGGTGACTCTGTGTGAGCCTCTCAGCCGGCGAGGGGCATGGTGGGGAGGGAATTCTTATTCCTCTATCCCTCTCCTCCTCTCTGCTTTCCTGCTGTGGGACCCCCTGTGCTAACCCCAGCCTGAGGCAAAGGACAATGCAACCTGATTGTGTAGTTGACAGAGGCCTCTCTCAGGGCAGACCAGTCGGGTAGGGTGGAGTGAAGGAGGAAGACAAACTGTGGGCACGCAGCATTCTGCCCAGCAACAGGATCTGCACTTTACTGTTTTCATGGAGTATTTCTGCATAGTAACCCCGTTCTTTTTGCTGGTTTAGAGAATTCTATCATACATATCCTGGTGTGAGATACTGTACTATATGCTACTCCGATTCCTAGGTTCAATTCCTAATGCTCACTTTGGCATTTGGGTTAAGGAATTTTATTATTATTATTATTATTGTTATTTTTGGTCTTTTTGAGACAAGGTCTCACTGTGCAGTTTAGGCTGGTCTTGAGCTCATTTTGTAGCCCAGGCTGGCCTCAAACTAGCAATGATCCTCCTGCCTCAGCCTCCTGAGTCCTGAGATCACAGGCGTGTGCCACCACACCCAGCTTGGATTAAGGAATTGTTACAGTTATATGAGGTCATGAGGGTAGAGTTTAGGATCAGGCTTTAGTAGGGGGGCATCCTCTAAGAGGAACGCCAAAGAATTCTATCAGCCGTATGAAGACACAGCCAGAAGGTGGCAGCCTGCAGGCTCAGAAGAGAGCCCTCACCAGGAAATCCAGTCAGTAGGCTGGATTTTGGAACTGTGTCTTTGTCAAAGTCACTTAGTCATGGTATTTCATCTTGGAAGACTGAGATAAGTTAGACACCACATATAAAATAGGTAAAATCACACATATAATACTATACCACCATATATTTAACTAATTCCTTGGGTTTTTTGTTTGTTTTTGTTTTTTTGTCTTTTTGAGACAGGGTCTTGCTCTGCAGTTCAGGATGGTCTTGAGCTCATTTTGTAGCCCAGGCTGGTCTTGTATTCACAACAATCCTCCTGCTTTAGCCTCCTGAGTGCTGGGATTACAGGTAACGGACTTTTAAGATCTTTTTGAATCTTCTGCTCTCATAAACAATCTGCAGGGCAGATCCTTTTACCAAGTCATTTCACATGGCAAAGATATGAACAGAATAAGTGCTCAAGGAAGGTATTGCTGGATCAAGAGTGTATGTTTTTAAAATTTTGATAGACACATCCACAGTTACTGGGCATGGAGTTTGCCCCAATTTCTGTGCACATCAGCAATGTATGAGATTCCTGTATGGTTTTTAAACATCTAGGTTACAAAGATATGAATAACTTACTAGAGAATCTTTCTAACAATGCCTGTCACCTTCACAAAATGTTTCTTTTTCATTGAAGTTTATACTTTTTGCTTTTTTTTGTCATCTCTTTCAGATTTATTCAACAGGGATAAGATTCCTCCAGTCCCAGATGAATAAGATTCTTCTACTCATTCTTTGGGAACAGTCCTGTGTCAGTCTAGTAAAAAATAACCTCAATTTTGGAAGTTAACTTTTCAATCTCTCTTTCTGAATATGAAAAAAAAATTTGTTTTATTTTATTTTTTTTGAGTTAGGGTCTCTCTATGTAGTCTAGGCTGGGCTTAAACTCACTATGTAGTGCAAGTTGTTTGGCTCTGTCCTCCTGCCTCAGCCTCCTGAGTGATGGGGATTATAGGTGTGCAGCATAGCACCTGGCTCTGTTTCATGATTTTGGGGAAGGTGGCCATGTTTGTTACCTGTTATGGTTTGTGTATGGATGTCCCTCTAAAGCCTCATATAGTCATGGGGGATGGGCTTTTTGGAGTTTGCGATTGATTCATGGTCCAATGCTGGGATTAAGGATATGAGTGTTATACCCGCCCTAGGGCGCACAGTCTGTATATAATACAAAGGACAGAAAGAGGCTTGTTCTGCTGTCTCTCTAGTTGCTTTTGCTGCCTTTTACCCCCATGAAGTGTTGCCCCTCTGCCATGTGCCACCCTACCTTGGAGCCAGCTGATCATGGACAGAAACCTCCGCAAACTGTGAGCTAAATAAACCTTTACTCCTTTAACCTTAGGTGTCAGGTATTTTGTTTCAGCCATGAGAAAAGTAACCAAGACATTACCCATTGTGGAGTTTGTGAAGGGAAGCAAAATTTTTTGGAACACTTTTGTTTGTGAACCAAATTGTTTGAAAATACAAGCATTAGTGAACCTAAGTACTACAGTATGTAGTAAGTCCTTGACTTACCAATGAGTTCTATTGGGAGGATTGTTTGTAAGTCAAATTTTGTTTGTAAGCTGAAAAAATGAGTATTATACAGCATACCTGTGAAAGTTTGCAACTTGAATGTTCAAAAGTTGGGGACTCTCTCTCGTCTCTCTCTCTCTCTATATATATGTAATGTATGTGGGTCTTTGAATTTTGGGGGCCTGCTTTTTAAAATTCTTTATATGTTCTAGACAGGAGTTCTTTGCTTGAAGGACAGTTGGTTACAATCTTTTCCCAATTTGTGGATTTTTCTTTCACCCTGTTGGTGATTTCTTTTGTTGCGCAAAAACTTTTCAGTAAGATGAGATCCCATTATTGATTCTTTAAAGTATTTCCTGTGCAGTTTGGCTTTTGCTCATGAACATGCTCTGCCTGCCCCTGTGTCTTCAAGATTTCTACCTACTTTCTCTTCCAAGAGATCTAGTGTTTCAGTTTTAAATATTTAGGTCTGTAAGCCATTTTGACTTTATTCTGTGCACCCAAACTTCTTTTGATGAAATTCCACATCACACTTGTCTAGTATTTTAGTTCCTCCATGTTTTTAACCTCTCAGTAGTTATGATTTACCATCCATTAAGTATTTTAAAGTTTTTTTAACTTTATTTTTTATTAGTACATATTTGTCATACATACTGATCACATTCATTATAGGGAATATTTTCCTATACATATCTTGATTCTTTCTTCTCCACTCCCTTCTCCTCCCTTCAACCTGCCTTCAGGTCCCCATTTACATTTTTCCTTCCATTCTGTATTTTTCCCTCCATTCTATTTTTTCTTTTGCTCTTCCTGTTCTCCCCCCTCTTCCCTCTCCCTTGTTCCCCTTTCCATTCGAACTCACTTCTCACTATCTGTCCTCTATTATGCTTCTTATTTACCCTTTGGGTTTTTCATACAAGGGAAACGATGCAATATTTAAACTTGTGTGTTTGATTATTTAACTTAAGATTATACCATCCAGTAAGTATTAGATTTGCTAACATTTGTTATTGCTCTCTTGGTCCACCACTGCTTTTTTTTGTCCTTTTGAGACAGGGTTTTGCTATGCAGTTCGGGCTGGCCTTGAGCTCATTCTGTAGCCCAGGCTGGCCTTGAACTCGTAACGATCTGCCTGCTTCAGCCTCCCAAGTGCCACCATGCCTGGCTACCACTGCTTCTTACACTGTATTCTTCCTTTACAGTCCATAATCTTTTTTGCTGAAGTAACTTTTGAAGTTCACATTTTCCTTGTATTCTGGAAACCCTCAGCCATTATTTCAGAGCTGGGCACTGTCTGGAAGGTGGAGACATTAAAGAGAATGGTCAAGTGAAGGCCTTTGGGAGGTGATATGGGAACTAAGAACTAAGGGATCTATAAGAGGAATGGTCCAGGTAGAAGGAAGAAGAAACACAAAGGCTTGGCAGGAGCCAGGCCTGAAGGAAGGGACACGAGCCTGGGCATGGTGAGTGAGAGCAGCATGGCGGGGGACTAGGTTAGATCAGGGAAGGAGGTGGGGTCCCCTCTGCTTTCTGAGCCCTTCACAGGAACTGGAGTTGAGAGATGGAGCAATCGGTGTGAGGTTTTTGGGCAGGCACCTCGCTACTCACCAAAATCCATGCTTCTTTCTTTGAGTTCCATTATCTCTCTTGCAGGTAGATCTGTCTACATGACTGAGTTCTGAGCAATGGAATCAGATCAGAAGCAGATACATGATACTTCAATTCCTGACCCATTAAACAACTCTGTTGGTGCCTCTCCACGCTCTTGTCCCTCCTATGGCAGAGTGGGATGGAAACAAACACATCTACTGTGGAAGCCACAGTTTCACAGCGACGCTCTGCAGAAGGGGCCTGAAGGGACCTCTCTGCAGCACCAGCTCACACTTGCATAGGTGTATCCACACTTCTCTGCGCAGCCGCCCTGCAGACTTTGGACTTACCAGCCTCCACCATTACAGGAGCCCGTCCCTTAAAATAAATCTCTTTTTATGTAAATACACATCCTATTGTTTCTGTTTCTCTGGAGAACACTGATCAATGCACCAAGTAGGCCTTCAGCTCTTCTGTCCTCACCTTTGTCTCTGCTTTGGAGGTAACCACACCAAGACAAAGTCCCTGCTTTTGTGGACCTGAGGCCTCATCCCCTTCCCCATGCGGATATTAAATCCCAGTTCCTGCACTCTGAGGACATTTCCACAGGCTCAACACTCTACTCACTGCCCTAATTTCATCTTACTCTTAGTATGCTGGCTTTGGAGTCTTTATTTCTTTCTGGAACTTGAAAATGTACTATTATTTATTATAGTCCTATTAGTTTATAATAAATTTTGTATTACTTTTCCTGATCAGTTATATATTTAATATATTATTATACATTGTCTTTGTATATTTTCTAGCAGGAGGGTAACTTTGGATTCCTTATGCAATTGTATGTTGCACTTTTACAACATTATTTAACAATAACAAACACTTCCTCTGTGTGTGTCTCCCAATTTTCATCATGTAGGGGTTCTATTTTTTAACTGTTCACTAGTGTTGGTTATTTAAATTGCAGTTTTTTTTTTTTTGGTCTTTTTTGAGACAGGGTCTTGCTATGCAGTTCAGGCTGGCCTTGAGCTCATTTTGTAGCTCCAGCTGGTCTCTGACTTGCAACCATCCTCCTGCCTCAGTCTCCTGAGTACTGTAATTACAAGTATGTGCCACCACACCCAGCTTTAGATTGGTTTTAATTCTCACTATGATAAATAATTTTATGGTGAAAGTATTTTTGCACAAAACTCTTTAGGTGTTAGTGTTATGCCTCTGGTAAAGATTCTAAAAAGTAGGATCACTGTATCAAAGAACATAAACATTTAACAATTCAAATTACTCTCAACAGTTATGCCTGTGTGTGACTATTCCAGACGTCTTGATTGAAGTTAGACATTGACTTGTCTCTTCCTACTTTGATCTGTTCCCTAAGGTGAATTCTTTAGAGAGCTCCTCTCCTCCATTAAAGATTCACTTTTAATGGTTGTCTTGGGATACTTTTTTCTCGTTGCTGAGACAAAATATCCAACACCCAAAATGAAGGAAGGAGAGATGACACAAATTAGCATAAAAAATAGTAGCTTACAGTTAGCTTACAGTTCGTGGAGGTTTCAATCCATACTTGGCTGACTCAGAGGCAGAGTGGCACATGGCAGAGGGCAAACTGTTCATGGCAGCAGAGCACAGCAAAAACCACAAGAGTAAAAGGGAGGAATGGCTGAAAACAGCCTCTTTCCTTCCCTTACATTGTAAACAGCCTACCCCCACCCAGGGGGTGTGTAGCTCTCTCACAAGGTTCATGCCCTCCCCTTCCACAGGCTAAAGATGTGTACAAAGTAAGGACCCTGGCTTCCTGCTGAATCACTCAGCCAAACCTCTAGACTCCCCAAGTTGACACAATATATCAACTATAACAGTGGTGTAAATGTCTGAGGGCAGACATCTGCAAATTCTGTTTTTCTGGGTAGAAGGATACAGTTGTAATGAATAAATAGTGTGTATATTCTTACCCTAGCTGTTGCTTTCAATTACACCCTAAATTCATGATGAGTGTGTGAGCGTTTTACTTCAGCAAACAAGCTGCAGCAGAGTGGCTAAAAGCCTGAATTCTGGAGTCAGCATGGTTGGACTGAAATCAAAGCTCCACCATTTGCAAGTTTTGTGACCTTGGGAAAGTATTTATCCTTACTCAGCTTTAGATTTCTCATCTGTTGCATAGCAATAGTCAAAATACCTCACTCAAAAGGCTGCTCTGACAAACGTTTATGAGAACAGATCTGAACGCTGAAACCATACACACTAGAGTATGTAGCAGACCCTCACAGAAGTAACTGCCAGTAACAAGTAGCTCTCAGCTATTCTCAGGCCTCACTGTGGTCACCAGTCCTGACGTCAAATGGCAGTGGTGAGCCTGGCTGTCTCCATCAGGACAGCAAGGTGGCTAAAGTCTCCTTCCTGCTTCTAAAAGCACCTAATAAATATATTAGGCAAGTGTCCTACAATGATTTATTTTGTTCAATTCATTCCACTTATTTATATAATTGTTATTTACTTATTCTTGTAATTTATTCATTTAAAATTGTTTATTCTTTTTTTATTTTTTTAAAAAATAAAAGCATAAAAACATATTAACAAACAGACACAAATTAGCATAAAAATAGTACAATCAAAACTGATTTACAGACAAGGTGACATGGACTCAACAGTGGTTGTTGCTTTACCTATTGATATCTTCGAAGTGTATATATATGAGCACAGATATAGACATGCAAAATTGGTCAGACAATCCTCTCAACAACAGAAAAACACAAAAAACAAAAAACCAAAGACAAAAACAAAAAACCAACAATAGTTGCTGCTTTGCATATTGATATCTTCGAAGTGTGTGTTCAGGATAACACATACAGACATACAAGATTGATCAAATGACCCGTCATCAATTATTCCTTAGCATTAAGTGATATAATACAATAAGAGAACCATGTTAGCCCTCCTGCATATATGTATATTCATATATACATACATACATTTTTGCCTCTTTCTTTTCTCCTTTCCCTCGTCCTATCTGTTCTTTGTTTTTGAACAGATTTCCTTCATGTCTCTTAGTTTATATTCCCACCCTCAGGTTCTTACACCAGTGATACAATACGTTGCCTGCACATGTATCGCTGATTTATTTCACTTACGAGTATGGACTCCAGTTTTGACCACTTGCCTACAAAGTCTCCAAAATTGTCTTTCTTTATAGCTGAATAATATTCCATTATATAAAAATGCCACAATTTTTTAATCCAGTCTTCTGTGGATGGACACTTGGGTTGGTTCCACATTTTAGCTATTACAAATTGCACTGCTATAAACATGGGTGCACATATATCAGAGTGATATGATGTTTTCAGATCTTCTGGGAAAATACCAAGAAGGGGAATAGCTGGTTTGAATGGAACCTCTAGACCTAGTTTGCGGAGAAATCTCCAAACGGCTCTCTACAGTGGTTGCACCAGTTTGCATTCCCACCAGCAGTGTAATAGAGTCCCTATTTCTCCACAGCCTCGCCAGCATCTGTTATTGGATGACTTTTTCATACTGGCCAGTCTTACTGGAGTGAGATGAAATCTCGATGTGGTTTTTATTTGCATTTCTTGAATGACTAAGGATGTGGAACATTTTCTCATATATTTATTTGCCATTTGTACTTCTTTGTCTGAGAAGTGTGTATTCATCTCAGATGCCCATTTCTGGATTGGGTCTTTGAATTTGAACAGGTACATGTTTTTTAATTCTTTGTATGTTCTAGATAGAAGACCTTTGTCTGAGGGACAGCCAGCTAGGATTTTTTCCCAATTTGTGGGTTTTCTTTTTACTTTGCTGGTGATTTCTTTAGATGTACAAAAA
>PVLD010028024.1:0-19966 GCA_004027595.1 Dinomys branickii
TTTTTAAAAAAAAAAAAAAAAAAAAAAAAAAAAAAGGCCCACATGGTAGAAAATTTAATTTAGGAGACTTAAAATATAAACATCATTTTTTTAAACACCAAGTTCATATGTGCTTTACTTTAAAAAAGAAAGCCTAATGTATGTGCCCTGCTAATATAAACACGATTGAATGGATCACTCTTGAATACATTTGCATGCCATCTGTAGACTCTTGAAGGGTTGTTGAATGCTGCAGTATAAATATCATCAATCCCGTTTCATTTACTTTGATACAAATATGCTAACACAGCTTTCAAAAAGTCTTCTTAAAGTGATGTTTTACTTTGCCAAAATAAAAGAATGATTTGTCTTGGATAAAAGGAACCTCATTATTTTCCTGTTATTAGATACTCTTTGTTTTACGTTTATCAGTACATGTTTGCAGTGCCTAAAGAAAAATCATGAGTCTAGTCTGTGAGCTGTTTTGAATGCCCAGGTGCAAGACACACAGGCTAAAGATTCCAAAATAGTTTCAAAGAACTCAGGAAAGAGAAGACACTGGTGTGTGTACTTCATGCCCATTTGTTCCTACCTGGGAGACAAAGTTGGTTTTCTTCCTCTCCGTGCTGTGGGCTCTGTGGGAAACCCCTCCCACAGGACAATCATGCACCATTCTCATGGAGGAGGAAGGGACGTCACTCATGTTAAAGCTTGTGATTTTATTTTATTTTCCACAATAAGAGTAATAGTTTGTAAGACAAAACAGTCAGCAAAAATGTTAAATGAAGTAAGTGGAGGGTTGTGGCATACAGGAAAAGGAAACAAAAGAAAAATATGACAAGATCATTGATTCAGTAGATAGCATGCCATGCAGTGCAAGAAGTCCCATTGTCTAATTTTGTACCTGTAATTCCCTCCTGGGTCAGAGAGTTCAGAGTTTAATCACTGTCACAAAACTGGTTTCCTAAATATCACTTTAGTAGTGATCTTTAAGAGTTTTCTCAATCTTTCCTCCATGGAAAAGTACACAAGTGGTTGGGCCCCAAATCCTGAATGATTTATGCTTCAAACAAGATAATAATAATGATGTCATCATTCTGCTGCCTTCACTAATGACAGCTATTTTAAACCTTGAGCCTTTTATCCAGATTTCTTAATTTACAAGGCTTCAGATATAATGAAGTATATCTGACACAAACTAAAATGTAAATGTAGTTTTAAATAATAATAATATATTATTTAAATAATAATAATAATAATATGTAAGGCATTGTTCTCAATTTATCTTTGAATGAAGATTCATATCGTATCTTCATATTGATGAAGATCAAGCCGATCTTCATATCATCCTTATTGATTCTCAGTTACAAATACTGTACTGTCTCAATGGAAAGAGATTTTATGGGATACCTTAGAACTGTTGCATTAAGATCTTAGAACACTTCAGGAATAATCCATTAAGAGGTGAATTTAGCCCAAGAACCATTTCTAAAATAGACAGCTGATTGTAACAATGTGACACATGGTAGCTTTGTACTGCTGAGTAATGTGAGCAGGTAGCGAATCCTAGTCTTAATAAATGTTGGTTTATTCTCATTTTAATTGTGAGTATTAAGTTTTGTAAAGCAGTGATAAATCAAGTGGCTGAGACAATATCAGAGTAAAAACATGAATGTGGACATAGTATACAAATATATTTTGCTTAAAATGGCCTGCCTATGATAGAAATAATAGTGTTTTAGGTATATAGTTTTGACAATGGGATGTGTGCATTACTATTCAATATATGAACTGGTTTAATTTTTACTTTAAAATGGTCTTTATTCTCACTAAAATGGTCTTTATTCTCCTGTCAAAATTATAACTTTCTTTTTTAAAATTAAGATTATTATCCATAAGACTAAACAGAATTCTCTATGCATTTCTTTTTTCAATTGTTTGATTTTAACTATTCTCATAAAAATATTTGGCTACTCAAATGAACAGTGATTCTGACAAATCACTTCTGCACATAATGCAGAATTGGTAAGTAACTAGACACTGTTATGTTCTGCCTTAAAGAGCACTCTAAATTCTACTGTGGCTACCTTGCATAAGGTAGGAAGCCCTGATCATTAGTATGTCATATGATTCTCTTATCATTATGAAATTACACATCACCATGATTTATACTTCAATTTATTTTCAGTTTTTCTTTTAAATTTGGACTAGATCAATGTCACAGAAATGCATATCATTAAATTAATATGACATATTCTACCCTTCTGTCTTTGTTGTCCTATAAATCCTTCTGTTCTGTCATAATAGTCCTCGGAAATATTTGTATACAGTTAGAAGAGAAGCTATTTTAATTAAAGTAGATGGGAGAACTTGCAGGCCACCAAGTGCTCCCACTCCCAAGCTTTCCGAATATAGACCATCCTAAAGGGTCGCCGAGGAACACAACTCCCCAAAATAGAATAATCATACTGTATTCTAATTAAATATTGATTTTCCTTTTGGAAGAATATTTTAGTAAAATGAAATTTCATATGAAGTAGTTATTAAATTTGTGAGCATTTTCCTCCTGGAAGTGAAGTACCAAATAAAAATAAACTTTAATTTTAGCTCTTGGGAAAAATAATACAGCTCACCCATGGCTGAGTTTTATTAAAATCTCTCTTCAGTAAAGTTTTTGATAGGTAACAATCATTTATCACTGAAATATACAACCATATTCATGCAGGCTCATATGTGAGATAATTTCAATATTCTGAAAAGATGTTTAAAATTGGTCTCTCATGCTGGGCATGGTGGCACATGCGTGTAATCCCAGCACTCAGGAGGCTGAGACAGGAGGATCATTATGAGTTCAAGGCCAGCTTTGGCTACAAAATGAGGTCAAGGCCAGCCTGAACTGCATAGTGAGACCCTGTCTCAAAAAGACAAAAAAAAAAAAAAAATTGGCCTCTCCTTATAGAGTGATTTTGTAATATTTCTGTCTCAAATTGTACACTAACAATGTCACTATGATAACCACACTGATTAACATTTTATTAATTCTCTTCCTGTCACTTTCTATCTTACTTCTCCCTCTTCACATGAAGAATTTCTTTGCTTAGTGTGTAAATATTTTAAAATACATTTATAGTTTCTCTTTTAAAAATTGTTTATTTAGTAAAACATGTATTCGGGATGGACGACTGTGGAAGCAAGTCCTATGTTCCCTCAGCCAGCAACCCATCAAAGTGAGTCTTTCGTTCTTCATTTAAACACAACATCTGAATATTGTCAGAGATGTAGAAATTAATAATGATCTTTTAAATTTGCCCTAACCTTGGTAAATACTGAACATGATGGGATGTACTAATTTGTATGTTTGTAGATTTATTTCCTGTGAGCCATTGAATACACGTAAAATTTTGACACTAGTTTTTGTAAAATTTTATTAATACATCTTTGCTGTATGTAACAATTGCATTCTCACTATTCTTTGTGGGGAGTTGGTATACGTAAATAAAACATCACTTTTTTTCATCTTTTTGGGGACAGGGAGTCACTGTGCAGTTCAGGCTGGCCTTGAGCTCATTTTGTAGCCCAGGCTGGTCTCAAACTCGCAGTGATCCTCCTGCCTCAGCCTCCTGAGGGCTGGGATGACAGGTGTGCGCCACCGCGCCCGGCCTAAAATAACTTAATTGTTCTCATCCCCTGTGCTTTCCTCTCTGCTCTATCGCTCCCTTTCCTGGCCCCTTTCACTTTTTCAAAGAAGTAGCTCCATGATTTTTTTTATCTTTTATTTCACTATATAGTTCATTTATAGCTTGTACTTCTCACACAAGAGAATGCATGACATGTTCAAGCTCTGTGTCTGATTTATTTCACTGAACATAATGGTTTCAAAGTGCGTTGATTTTCCTACAAAAGACAATTTTATCCTTCTTCACGGCAGCATAATATTTCATTGTGTATAAAGACCAAATTTTCTTTATTCATTCATGTGTTGATGTACACATAGGCCACTTTCAAGATTTAGCTGTAAATTGTGTTGCTGTAAACATAGGTATGCATGTGTCTGTGTAATACGTATTTAACTCTTTGGTAGTGATATGTACTAGGGGAACAGCTTCACTGAATGGAGTTTCTAACTTTGGAAGCCTTCATACTGATTGCCGCAGAGGTTGTACTAGTTTACATTCCCCCCGCAGCCTCATCGACATTTGTTGCTATTTGATTTCTTTATGATAGTCATTCAACCTCAATGTTTTCTTAAATTTCCATTTCTCTTAATTGTCAGAGATGCTGAACATTTTTTCAGTTGTTTTTTAGCCATTTGTACTGCTTCTTCTGCCAAGTATTCATTTCTGTTGTCTATTTTAGATTGGCTTTTTATTGGGGGGGGGGTCTGAGTTTCATTTTGAGTTCTTGATAGCTGACAAAAATATTTTCCCACTCTATAGTTGTCTTTTCATTCTGTGGGTTGTTGCATTTGCTGTGTAGAAGGTTTGTAATTTGATATGATTCCATTTACTGATTCTTCATGTTCTTTCTTATGCAATTGGGTTTCTGTTGAGAAAATGCTTCCCTTCACTTTTGTCTTTGAAAGATTTACCTATTTTATCTTCTAGCAAATTGTTTCTGTTTTAATATTTAGATCTTTTATCTGTGGTGAGAAATATCGGTCTAGATTCCATCCTCTGCATGTAGATAGTCATTTTTTCCAGCACCTTTTGTTAAAGAGGATGTCTTCCCTTCTGTGTGTTTTGATCCTTTTGTCAAAGTTGAGATGGTTACATGTGCCTGGCTTGTATCTATTTTGTTCCACTGATCCAAATGTCTGTTTTAGTAGCAATGCCATGCTATTTTTAACACCATCACTTTGTAATATAACCTGTTGAAATATGGGATTGTGGTGCCTCTTTCTTCGCTCTTGATCCCAGGTTTGATTTTGCTATTGTGGGTCTTTTCTGGTTCCATATGAAATTTAGGATTGTTTTATCCAAGCTATGATTGTGGCTGGATGTCCCCCGAAAGCCTCATGCAGTCATGGGGTGGGCTTCTAGAGTTTTTTATCGATCTATGGTCCAATGTTGGGATTATGAGTGTGAGTGCTACACTGGGGTGCAGCACCCCTGCCCTGGGTGGGTACTTTGCATTCAGTGTAAGGGAGGGAAAGAGGCTTGCCCTCCCCAGCTGCTCCTCCCTTTTTGCTCTACCTGCTTTTGCTGTTTTCTGCTGCCACGAACTGTTGCCTTCTGCCGTGTGCCACCCTACCTTGGAGCCAGCTGATTATGGACTGAAACTTCCTCAAATTGTGAGCTAAATAAACCTTTCCTTCCTTAATCCTGGTTGTTGGGTGTTTTGTCCCAGCAAGGAGAGAAAAGTAATCAAGATAATCCAATTCCATGAGGAATGTTGTTGCACTTTGATTGAAATTGCATGAAATCTATGCATCAGTTTTGGAAGTGTTGTCATTTTGACTATAGTGGTTCTGTTCTTCCTTCCGATGCCCTTTGTAATCTCTTCCTTCAGAGTACTATAGTTTTCCTTACAGAACCCTTTCACTTCCTTGTGAAGGTTAATTCTTATGTATTTCATTTTTCTTGATGCTCCTGCCAATGGTATTGTTTTCTAGTGTCCTTCCCAGTAAGTCCACTATTATTGTGTGAGAACAACACTGATTTTTGTGAGTTGAATTTTGTATCTTGTTACATTATTAAATTTGGTTATTAATTCTCATAGACTTGGGGAGGGAGCTTTTTGAGTCTTATATGCAAATGACTAGAATTTACCTTCCTCCTTTCATATATATATCTTTTGTATTCCTTTTGCTTAACTGATTGTGCTGGCTAATGTTTCAAATTCTGCATTGAACAGAAATGGTGAGAGTCAGCACCTTGTCTTGATTCTGATTCGGAGGGAATGATTTCAGCTTTCTTTTATTAATATGATGTTGGCCTTTGGTTTGTTACGAATGGCTTTATCAGATTGAAATAAATTCTTTCTACACACGTTTTAATCAGGGTTTTTATCATAAATGAATGTTGGATTTTTTTCCAAATATTTCTTTCTTTTGTATCTATTGAGATGATTGTGTGATTTTAGTCCTAATTTCTATTATGTGATTTATTACATGTATTGACTTGTGTGTACTGAATCACCCTTCCATACCTGTGATGGAGCCCACTTAGTCATGACATATGATCTTTTTGAGGATTTGCTGCAGTATGATCGCCAATATCTTGTTGAAGATTTTGCACGTACATTCATTAAATTGGTTGGCCTGTGGTTTTGTTTTTTGTTTGTTTGGTCCTTGTCTGGTTTTAGCATCACAGCACTGCTAGCATCCATGAATGCCTTTGGGAATCCTCTTTCACTTTTGCTTCCATTAAAGACTGTGAGGAGTGTCAGCATTCGACCTTCCTCAAAGCTCTTGTAGAATTCAGTGGTTAAGTCCACTGGGTTTTGGGCTTTAGTTAGTGGGTAGTTTTCTTTTCATTGCTGCTTCAATTTCATTACCTGTTATTTGATAACTTATGAATGTTATATCTTTGTTTAGTTTTGATAATTTGTATTTATCTAGGAATCATTCCCTTTCTTCTAGGTAGTTCAGTATATTAATGTAGATTTTTTTTTTTAGTGTAGATTTTTTAATCCAGGTATAAATAATCTGAACTTTATGTATGTTATGATTTTGCCTTTTTTATTTTTACTTGAATTGATCTGGGTCTTTTTTTCCCTTACCTTGATAAGATTAGGTAAAGCTTTGTCAATTGTTTATTCTTTCAATGAACTAACTCTTCAATTCATTGATTACTTATATTATTTTAATTAAATTCTGCTCTGAGTGCTTCATTCTAAACATTTACAGGGAAATTAGAGGATTTTTCCTTTTCCTTAATTAAATTAATAGTATTTAAAATTACATATTTCAGGAAAGGAAGTACCAACAGACCATATTTGTGCTTTATGAAATATTCTGTACAAGCTCTAAACAGAAGTATAATACAAATTATAATTAGAATAAAACTACTTTTATTAAAGATTATAAACCCATATACTTCGGGAACAAGTAGAAATAAAAGTGAATATATGTATACTTATGTGTATATATATATATATATATATATATAACTATTAAGCAAACTAAGGATAGATTTATATTTTCTTCCCTTTCGTTTATACTGTAAAATCAAGTCTAACTAATCCAATTTAAAATCATAGATAAGCAAACCACAGAGAACCTCTGCTCCACAATATGTCAATCTTGACCTTCTTGTCATTTTCTATCTGGATTCTTTATTGTGTCAGGTTGCTTTATAATGAGATATTTAACACCATTAGTAGCATTTTCCTAAGAGATGCCAGAGCAGGCATACATGACCCTTTCCCAACGTCGCCGTACCCAAAATGTTTTTGTTCAGTGCCAGAAGTGTCATGGTTTGGAAAATTTTTCCAGTCGGAAACCATGTATCGAGTATAACTATTTTCCAGGGGTAAGGTTATAATGTAGAGCCATTCAATGAGTTATTAAATCACATACCTCATTAGAGGCAAAATATTAAAGAACAATGGCTTGGTTTTCTGTTCCTTTTTCCCTTTTTAAAATTTTGCACAGTGGCTGAATCATAACTTTATTCATCTCCAGTATGTACTCAAGGTTAAGGAGATTTCCATCCCAATTTCTACTTTATGCGGTCTAAAATTAGCCTTACTCTTTTGTAATGTGTTTGTAACATATTAATAATCTGTAAGAATATCTTTTGGATAACATACCAAGCCAAATATAATATTGTCCACTTATGTAATTCACATTAGTAGAAATCCACTTGTATGCTTGAAATAAGCAGTTTAACTATTTAAAATCAGAAATACTTGTGTAATCAAGTTGCACTCATTACTGTACTGCACATAGTAACCACTCAACATCATCTAAGCTGCAAGATCATGATATGAATATATTAGCTTTTGATTTTTCAGTAGTTGAAACTGTTGTGGAGTTGTTTGTTTTGAAATGCTATTTATTTTGAAGAGGTTCGTGTGAATGGTACTCAAAAATATTCAAATAAAGTTACAAAATTAAAGATCTTTTTAAGGATATACTGGCTCAGATTTGCCTTGTTTTAACTCTTCCATCCTTACATAGACACAACAGTGAAGAAAATTATTTATCCTGAAGGAAAACTGTTTCATCAGTGAAAATTTGACTTACATATATCACTAGCGTAAGTTTTCTTATCCTCTTGCATTTAATATTCTTTTATAGAATTGATCTTTTACCAAATTTGATCAATTTAGGGGAAACAGCCTACAGTAAAATCAACTTGGGTGTCCACTTTACACCTGAGCAATTTTAACACAGGTTTCTTTCCCTCCAGAAAGCAAAAGGCATGAAGCAAAAAAGATAGAAAGACTGTAAAGCAATATGACCTAACAACGACAATTTAAAAACTCTGATTCAATGATTAGAGATGCAAATTTCCTTTTGCATTATTTACATTTGCATTAAAGAACATTAAATTGGACATTTAAAATTGTAACCTGGGGATCAGTAATAAAATCTTCTACCCAGTATAACATTCAAATGAAGTAGTGCAGTAGTGCATCGTTATCAGTTAACTAGTAACTTTATCGTTACTTATCATTACTGTTACTTTAAAGATGTGCTGTGAAGGTGTAGCGCACTGGTAGAGCATGTCCTTAGAGCCCACAAAGCCAAGTCTTTCATCTCTACCAGCAATGAGCAGATAGATAGGTGGATAGATAGATGATAGATAGGTAATTGTAGTTTTCAGTTTATGTTTAAAAATATATTTGACATAACTCCATTATTGAAAAAGAACAGAAAATATATTATTTAAGACAAATATAACATTACTTAGATGTCTCTCTTTCATTTGCTCAACATGTAACCTGACATTTGTATAGAACTTTTCAAACTGCTCTGTTATATTATACTAAATGTGTGAAATCACTCTTGGAATAAGCAAAGTAGATTTTTCTTCAACTGAATCATGGCCATGAAAGTGTGCACACTTTTGATGAAGGTGGAAAAGTATCATTTTGCTTTTTTTGCAATGATAACAAAATAACATTTAATTCCTTAAGTTAAAAATAGAGGCTACTTGCATACATTTTAGAGTATATAAGAAGAATAAAGCTAACATGAAATTTAGCCTTTATTCTTGGAAACTAATCTGCTGAAGCCTCTATAAACAAGGCTGAAGAGGAACTTATGAATTCATTAGGAAATTTTAAACCGTGGCTTCTTTGTTAAATTTTCTGAGAGTTACTTTGGTGATATCTTAATTCCCGGAATCTATGAGCTAACAGAAAATATTTCCTTCTTCACAACTTCAAAGTATTTTCCTACTTTTGTAATAACTTCACAACTTCCTTTCTGACAAAATAACTGTAAAACATAAAATACTTTCAGAAAGCTTTTAAATTTTGAAAATATCACCAATAAGAATTATAGCTCATTGAGGACACTGATATACGCAAGGAAAGAAATAAGATGGGCTTTGTCACTAAACACAATTTTAATTCTCATATATTTTATTTTTCCATTTCTAATACGGGCTTTGATGTTTACTAACAACTAATAAAATATGTTGATGAAAAGTTCATAGGTCAGTGTAATTATTTCATAAATAAATAGTAAAATCATTTTATTTAGCAAAAAATACTTAAAGATCCAAAAAATAGAGTTGGCACAAATTCATTAAAACAAACATTGAGAAATAGTTGCGCAGGAAAGTCTATGATTCACACATTTGATAGCACACCAAGCCCTGCAAGTTAGCAATTATTATGCTTTTCCATTTCAGATGTTTACTAAGAATAATTCTGCAATATACATATAATGTATCATGTAATATACATACAGACACATGTTAGTGTTGTCGGCTGTTTAAAAAGCCAAAGAAAAACTGGCTTCAAGCTAATTTTAATATTTAAATTTCAAGTGGCTTGCAAAACATTTTATCTATGTAATACACCAGAGGTTTACCTCCGTATTACTTGAACAATCATATATATTTGAAACTCTTCTCAAACCAGTCCTAATCAGATGTTAGCGATGAATCGCGTGGCTCGGTGCACACTGAGCACACACTTTTCCGACAAGGTGCCCCTTCCTCCCTTTCACAGCACTAATGTAGCAGCGATGGAGCACGGTCTTACTGCATCCTGTGTTTAGTGTGAAACGGAGTAAGTGAAGGCAACAGGTAAGTGTAAAAATCACTGATTAGACCCACATTCGAAGTTGCACTGAAGTCCCACATCAATTTACAACCCTTTCGATTAAACCATTGATAATATAAATTAATTCCTAATTATGTTAATAGTGATCCATGATGAGAATTTCACCTCTTTAAATCACCAGAATTAGTCATTGCACTTGAATAGATTACAATATAGCAAATTATATTTAACTGCAAAATTCATTAGATGACATTTTAATGATTACAACTTAAAATACAATATTAATATCTTCTTAGAAGTTCAAGCTTACCTCCGGATAAGAAGGATCTTAATATCTCTATGTAGGCATGACATAACAAAGCCTTAGGTTGAAGTATTTAATACTATAAACTTAGGGTTACTGCCTTAACTATTTGCATATAAAATAGTGGCTCTACTTTCTGCAATGAAATCAAGATTAAATTTGGGTTCAATTACCTGTGATACCATTTTGGGTGAACTGTGTCTTGCTGGGGTTTTGTTCTTTGCAGAATTCTGTCTGCACACGTCTGGATGGTCAATGCCCCCAGCGGTATCAGAGATTAAATCCATACCCTTCACATTGATCTACTTCCCTAGTCCTGCCTTTTTTTAAAAAAAAATTAACAATGGTTAATATATTGCATACTGTTGTCTTCAAAGTAGTTGCTCAGACTACAAAGTGGAGGCATGCAAAATTAATCAACCAATATAAGCACAAACCAATCTTTTCAATGAACTAAAAGAAATTAGTAGCATAATTATGTTAGCTCTCTTTTGTTTATATAGATATATATATATGTTTAAACTTTTGACACAAGTTCTCTGTAAGTGGTGACATTACCCAGGCTGGGCTCAATTTGGCATCTTCCAGCCTCAGCTGCCCAGCATGCACAGAGCCAAGTTTCAAGAGGGGACCCTAGCAGGGGCTTCTTGGAAGTACGCAGTTGAGTGGATGCTGCAGTCACCGTCAGGGCCCCTGCGATTCATGGCTGTGACATGAGGAGTCTACCCCACCTAGTGCTCCCCTCCCCCACCATCTATGCCTCCCAGAGACCCCAGCCATGGGGGCACCCGGTCTTGGTTGGAACTTCTAGAACAATGAAGAAACCCTGTTCTATTTATGAAATATTTTATAATAGAACATAAATCTGACTAATACAATAAGTCCGGTGAGCATAACAAAGTCATCTGCAGCATGATCACAAGGCAGAGTTCAAACAATGCTCTTTAAAATGCAGTGAAGTCCTCTTTTAAATTTCAGAATTATGCTTTCAGTTTCTATAAAAATTGTTTTTACAACACTGCATTGATTATTATAGACCATGATATAGCTTAATCTCTATAAATTCCATCGACCTCTGTTAAGTTCAGTTACAGCCGTAATGAGCTTTGTTTAGTAAATCCTACCTCAGCCGTATTTTAGTAACTTCATTGATCATAACCTCAGTATTTATAGTTCTTTTCTTTGATTCTATTGAACTTTTACTTTACAAAATTATTTTTCTCAACTAGAATATTAGTCTTACTATAGACTCTAGACATTTCTTGAATTAATTTTGATATTTACCTGTTGAATTTTTAAAACTCTAATAATAGACCATTCTTTCCTGAGAATATGTTTCATTTTCCTTGAGTTTTCAAGATCTACCAAAGTTTTGATAACTCCATTTGATGTAAGTAGACTTGTGCCTGAATTGATTATATCCTGGAATATTTAGTAAAATAACAACCATGGATACAATTAATATTTATTATTGTGTATAACAATGATCCTCAATTTTTTATACTTAACTTCACTCAGTAACTTTGGCCTCATGGAAATGTGGATGTCACAAAAGAATAGAAAGTGAGAACTAGCCCTCTCCTTCCTTCATCTCCTGAACATGCAGATTCTCACCCTCAAACAAGGGTCTTTGGACTGATGCTTACTCTGTCTAGCTGATACAGTGGAGTCAGCGTGACTGTCCTTGGAGGCAGGGCTTTAGGAGGCAATTATGGTTAAAGGAGGTCATAAGGATGGGGCCCTAACCTAACAGTATTTGTGACCTTATCCAAAGAAAAAGATAAATCTCTGTTTCCCTGTCCATGTCCATACATCTAGGAAGACCATGTGAGGATAGGAAGTTTACCCAAGAAAGTTGTCCTCTACCAGCCAGAAGGACCGGTTTCCCCAGAGCTTGACTCAGCTGTCACCCTGACCTCAGGATTCCAGCTTCGAGAATTGTGAAAAGATACATTTTTATTATGTCACACTGTCTGTGGTCTTTTGTTATGGAACTGAAAGCTGACTATCATACAAATACTATTGGAGGTTTTGTAATATCTTTCCAGAGAAATATTTTTAATCTGTATATTTTCTTTACAAATACGAGTTTATTCTTTTCCACTGCATCTATTCTACTCTTAAAATTACACTTTGGAAATTTTAAAGCTTCTTTATGCTTATTTCAATTTACTAGTTCTTATATCTCATTTTACATCTTAGAGTTGGCCTTTTCTTTTTCCTCAGTGTTTGCGATGTTTCAGTAGACATACAAAGGAATAAGATAAAATATGTACATGATGTGAAATGATAATGAGCAAAAGTTCTGGTCAGTCAAGGTTCAGTTTATTGTAGGTTCTGCCATATTTGAGGAAAAGAACAGTTCAAAGAAGCACTAGTGAGATTTATACTCAGTCAATGGGCAGAGGCTCACTCACAGGTGAAGCTCTCCTGACAAGGACGTGCAGTATTTCCCTGTGCTCCCAATGGCTTTACACCACTTCATAAAGACCTATTTACAGCAGTTCCTTTCACCTGTATGTCTTGGCCTGTGACACAATGGAGAATACAAAAAGACAAAAGTTCGCGGGGAATGAACAAACATCAGAATAAGTCTGATTTTGTAGGGATGTCAAAATTATTAAATCATACATCATATAAATATATTTAAAAATAATGTTCTGACAGCCACATTGTAAATGTATACAACATACAATGATAGATGGACAGTGTAAAACAACACAGGACAATTCTAAGAAAAAAATTGAAATACATTAGTAGAAATTTTTTTAAAATATAAAATATAAAATAAATGAAAGTATTGTGATGCTTTGTGAGTAGATACTGATTAAGAAATAATCTCTAAACCAGAGCGTATGAGCATAATAATTTACAGAATAAAAGCAATATTTGAAAACATTGGGAAACAAACAGAACAGAATATCCAAGATTTGGGGGACACCTACACTGCACGTTAAGACTGCACTGAGTATAAGAGAAGAAAGATGGAAGCGAAGCAATATTTAAAGGAATGATCAGTGATCATCTCCTCAAACATGAAACCATGGTTTTAAGAACTGCAGCAATACCAAGCAGCAAAACTGCCCAAAACACATAAACAAACAAAACTCCCCAAACTCTACACTAACAGATATTTGGGAGTCAGATTTCCAAAAGTCAAAGCAAAAGCAAAACAATAACAACAACAACAAAAACAAAATAAAACAAAATCTCTTGAGAAAGCCAGGACAAGGGAAAAATCTGATCTATGGATAAGCAAATACAAAAAGTGTTTGTGACTTCTCCTAGGCAATGAATGCAGCAAAATATGTAAAGTTTTGAGAGGAGAACAAATCACCAAGCTGTCATTCTGTACTTTGCCCAATTTGGCTTCAAAAATGGAAGACAAACAAATGCATCATGAATTTATTAGCTACAGATCTACTTTGCAAGAAGTGATAAAAGAAACTATTTTAGAATGAAGGAAATCATATGAGTTCAGTAATATGGATTTACATAAAGCATAACTGGAGCTAAAATGAATAAGTGAAAATAAATTAAAACTTGTTTTTCTTTTTGATCTAATAGATGACTGTTTATAATGACAACAATCCATTTAATTGTGTATATTTATGTATATAGCTATCAATTGATGTATTTATTTATGCCTATGTATGCTCAGATGCCCAAGCAAATTAGAGAAATTACACAGGACTAGTGGAAGGAATAAGGAACAGTTTGCTTATGTAAAATACTTAGGCTGCTTATAAAAGAGTATATTCATATTCAAATATTGACTTGTATTAGCTGTAAAAGTACGTTCAACTTAGAGTTGTTACTAAAATGAAGAGAAACAAAATTAATATACTAAATGATAAAATAGTTGAAGATCTAATGGTCATTTAAAATAACAAAAGGCAGTGTGGAAGATAGAAATGAGAAGAACAAAGGCAAGAAACAAAATCATAACAAAGACAGCAGATGTTAAGCTAATGTCAATGATCACTTTAAATACCAGCGGTCTAGGGAAAACCATTAAAGACATAGTCAGACTAGATCAATGAACAAAATCAACTTGTGCATAAAATTTTTGTTATTATTCGCCTTTGTGGTAGAATCTTCAGCATTCCATCACAGACCCATCAGCCTCCTGATACAGACTTGCACGGACACTGCAGTGAGCTCCAGGCCCAGGGCTGGGCTCTTCTATCTCCAGCGTGCAGACGCCCTCTGCAGGCTTCCTCACCCAACTCTGTGGCTGAACATTGTAAGCCAAACGTCATTTCTTATACAGTTGTATACCTTGTGTTATATCAATTTCTCTAGTAAACCTTGACTGATATAAAAGTCTATAAGAATATAATTAAATGTAACAAGGCCAAGAATATACTGGGTATAACTGACATCTATAAACTACTTCATGCAACAACACAGGTTTTACACATTCTCCTCACATTTACAAGTGAGATTAGCCAAGACAGGTCACATCTGGATCAATATTTTCAAGCTTTCATTTCTTCCTAACTGGAAATAATCTTCATCAAAATACCAGTAGTATATTTTGCATATATTGACAAACCCATTCTCACATTTATAGGGGAAGGTAAAAACCATAGAATAGCCATCCTAATATTGAGTGAAAACGAAGTCAAGAGTAGAATTACCCTTTCCATCTCTAGAGCTATCGCAATCAAGGCACTGGAGTATAAACAAAACTATACACAGTTAATTCATGGAAGAGAAGGAAAAGGTGCCTACAGAGCAAAACAAATATCATCAACTGATCTTTGATAAAGACGCAAAGACAAAAGGAAACTGCTCAAAAGGACAGAACAACTGAAATGAGGAAAAAGAGAAAAGAAAGGGGAAAATATGTGTATATGTATATGCAGGAGAGCTAACATATGGAAAGGAACAATTAATGTTCAAGTGTTTGATCAATGTTACATGTCTATATTTGTTTATCTGAGTGCTCAATTTGAAGATCTCAATATGCAATACACCAACCTTTGCTAACTTCCTATCATGCTGTCTGAAATTCTGTATTACTTATATTGTTTTTGTGATATGTTCTAAATATTGTGTTAATATGTTTTAATTCTTTTACCTTTAAAATAATGAAAGAAAAGAAAAAGAAATGGTGACAAAATAACTGAACATGCACATGACAAAATTAATATAGATATTTTATCTTCCACAAAAATTATCACAAAATGATTCATGACCAAAAGTAAGTCTAAGAAAGTCCTACAGACAAACATAAGGAAAGCCTCTTTGACCATGATTATGGCAATGATATTTTCTATATAACATTCAAGGCCGTATCTGTAAAAGAAATAAACTGGACCTCATTACAAATTTTAAAATACTGGTTTATGAAAAACCAGGTAAGGAGACTAGGAACACCAGGCCAACTGGGAGGATATATTTGCAAAAAGGCCCATGATAATGATTTAAAGTTTAACAATAAGAAAATGAAGAACCCAACAAAAAATTGGCAAAACACCCTAAGAAAACACTCACCAAATAATATGCACAGATGGAAAATAAATGTGTAAAACATTTTCTTAAACACTTGAAAGTATGCTGACCATCACAATCCAAACAAAATAGTGGGTGACATAGTGGCCAGGTGAGGTTACCGGTCACAGCCTGTGTACACATATCCAGAAGAGCTTCATTCATCAGTGTACCTTGAAAGAAAATAAGACATCCTTCTGTAGGGAATGAGTCAATGAAATCTGGCATGTCAAGATAGTGCCCTAATACTCAGGGCTACACAGAAATGAGCTCTCAAGTCAAGAGAAGAAATGGAGGAATTTCACAGACCAAGAATCAAATAGTTGGATTATTAGTTAAAATTAATATAGGAATTACCATTTCCCTGTCATAGAAAATTTAAAATGTCACCGCACTGTCATAACAGGTGTTTGAATTACGGTCCCAGACTTAATTTGTTGGTGCAGCTGATGACCCTCCCAGAGACTAAGAAATCACCACGAGGGTTTTACAAGAGTGCACGCATGCCGCAGCAATGAAGGGGCAAGTGGCAGGATGGAGGAGCATCGCCCCTTTTATGCCTTAAGTATGTGATGCAGCTACGCTTTAATGCATTGGCTGAATTCAAAGGCTTAAAATCTATCTCGGGAAACTAACTGCAGTGGCACAGGGTGGGGTGAATTGCTGGGGAGGTTAGAGAGAGGAGAATTGTGATGTGTCATGGAAAGTCCTTGGTTTTTACCTTGGAAACTGGCTGTGTTCTGGGAAAAAGTACATGGGTGGAGATCAGGATATTAACAGAGGGGGCTCAGATAGTGATTAGATGCTCAAGGCGTTTAAGTGAAAAATGGTTTCACAGGAAAGACAAAATATGTTTCTCACCCAGGTGAGCTAAAACTTTGGGAGACACCAAGAAAACCCATAACAAATGAATGCATTATGTAGCAGACATATAGTAGCATTACAAGTTCAGATTGTGAAGACAATCTTTGAGGACACATTGTTCCCTAAAGGAAGCCCTCAGGGTACGTTAATTAAGACAAATCATCTATATTGCCCTTTCCAGAATGACAGAAATTAATAGTCCATCAGTAGAGAAAAAAAGTATTGATTCTGGTAGGAATTTAATTGTAATAACTATCAAAAGTACAATTAATTCTCCAAAATAGCAATCAATTATTATTGAGAGTCTTCAATTTCATCTGGGTCCCCTGGTATATTAGTTAATCAATAACTAAGAAGCCCTAGAAGTCCACATTTCTAGAAATCAGATATGAGATTGTGAAGATGATTGAGTCCATCAGAAATGAGGATAAACATAGTCCTTTATGCTCAAAAAAGTTTAAAATTGCTACTACTGCCAATACTAGAGAGCAGGGATTACCCAAATGTAAGTACTTTCAGCATATAAAGTTTTATATATATATATATATATATATATATATTTTTTTTTTTTTTTTGCGGTACTGGGGATCGAACTCAGGACCCTGCGCTTGCTAGGCAGGCGCTTATTCCACTGAGCTATATCCCCAGCCCCTAAAGTTTAATATAAATAGGCTATATATGTGCCACTATAATAAATGGCATACATACAAAATACTTATTTTCCTTATATAATTTCATTTATAGAAAATTCTTTTTTAAGTATAGTTACTTCTTTATCACTGGAATACAACACAACACACTCATACTTTATAGGAGGAAAGGTAGATTTTGGCTTGCAGTTGATAGAGGTTTCAATCTGTAGCCTGCTGGCTCCCAGTCAGAGCAGAATTGGTAGAGGAGGCTTTGCTCATGGTGTGGCTCCAGGGAGCAGAGGGATCAAGGAGGAAGGAGGGAGATAGATCCACCACACTATGCTTTTTTTTTTTTTTTCTTGGTCTTTTTTTTTTCAGAGAGAGTCTTGCTGTGCAATTCAGGCTAGCCTTGAGTTCACTTTGTAGCCCAGGCTGGTCTCAAACTCTCAACAATCTTCCTGCCTCAGCCTCCCAAGTGCTGTGTATTGAAAACCAGGTTAAATAACCCTAAGTTATTGCAGGCTGATCAGGCCTACAATCTCCCAAATGAGTGGACGGAGGAAGGTGTCAATAAAAAAAATGAGACAATGGAATATGATTTCAGAGCTTCCAGGAGGGACTAATTCTTTTCCAGCTTCTATATTCTCTGAATTAGCCAAAGACTTTTCTGGGTCACCCATATTTATTAGGTTGGCAAATAAGGGAGGGGGAATACTGAAGAAAATGCAGGAATGTGGGCGGGACTTGGGGACCCGTTCAAGGACTCCTCGAAGTAATATTATGTTAATCTAGGAGGACTATGTTATCTCCAGGAAGGCCTTCTCAGCAGGGGTGAGATGCCTGCGGCCATACTCTCCTTCAAGTTAATAGGGGTTGGAGCCAGGCATCCTCGGCTCTACTCTGTCCCCGAGGTGTCACAGTGTCACAAGCCAATACAGGCCTCAGCAGTGACCAGGGACTCATAGAGGTTCGTTTACTATGAATCAGCTGCCCATCTGCAGACAAGGTGCCTAAGCTTCGGACAACTCCCAAATAAATATGAAAAGCCAATGGGTTAATATTAAATCCTGCTCAGAGCCGCTTCATAGTGGTCCCCAACACTAGGATTACAGATGTGTGCCACCACGCCCAGCAATCCACCAGGCTATGGCCCCAATGACCCACCTCCTCCGTACAGGCTTCAACTCGCAACATCACATTGATCTAAAAACTTATCAGTGTACTAATCTACCAATATATATCACACCCCCATGGCTCAGTTATTCTTCAAAAGCCCAAGCTATTAATTCATGAGGCTTTGGGGTGGTACCCAGATATAAAGCATTATATATAGAGAGATGTGTGTGTGTGTGTGTATAAATTTATATATATATATAAACTTTATATTTAATATAAATAGGCTATATATGTGTCATTATAATAAATGACATACATACAAAAAATATTACTTCAATTACTAATTACTTATTTAATTGTATATATTAATTTTAATTTTTATATATATATATAAATTTTCCCTCCAAACTCATTTACTTCCTAAAGTCCTATATTAAATCACATATTTTCATATATATAGATGAAGATTGAAATTTTTGAGAGGAGATTACTGTCTAATTATTGGACATTAAGGATGTAAATGTAACCTTGGCATTTTGTTCTTTCCATATTAAAATATATCAGAGTTATTATTTCAAACATTTTATTCAAAAGCCAAACTAAAAGTGCACATATTGTTATCTAAATAAAATGGCGCTTGAAAACAGTATTCATATCAATAGTACTTTCAATAAAATCCTAAGGAATTATAATCTTTGCATTTTAAGAAACACATTATCATACCTGTCAGTTCACTGATTAGCTTCATTCTTGATAAGTTAAGCCTTATTACATAAGAAGAGTGGGCAATTTAAAATACTTATGACCCATTAGAGATTTTAAGTTTAAGAATATTATTATCCTTGGATTAGCTCTCTACTTATTAAAATGTGCACATTGGGATAATGAGCACCACATAGCAATGAAACATGGCTCATTTAGGACAAGTGAAAAAGCGGAACAATTGCTGCAAGTAGAAAATGTAACTGCTTTGGAAGAAAAACAGTTGGCCTCTGTGATTTCTTGATGAAATTTTAAAAATTGCCTCAGTTTTAACACTCGATATAAATTATATAGATCTAAAGAACAAAATAGCATTTCACACCTAGTGTATATCTGAGTGTATATTGAGCTGATATGCACAAAATAGTAAACCAGAAATTTACATTTTCGTCAGTTTGAAGACCTCAGGTATCTTTTTTTTTTTTTTTCTTTTAGAAACATAAAAGTACAAAAACATATTGACAAACAGACACCCATTATCATAGAAAATAGTACAATCACAACTAATCTATAGACAAGGTGATATGGTCTCAACAGTAGTTGTTGCTTTATCCATTGATATCTTCGAAATGTAGATGTATGGACCCATATACAGACATGCAAATTTAGTCAGACAGTTGATCCTCTC
>PVLD010028025.1:0-19965 GCA_004027595.1 Dinomys branickii
AGGTCTGCTGCAGAGGCTGCTCCAATGGTTACTTCTCTTTGGGAGAATGTCCCTTAAGCTGTCTGCTGAGATTTCCGCTTCTACTCCCTACCCCAAGACCTGGCCGGGGCGAATAAACAGCTCACCACCCCAGGATTCTTGCAGATAGGCCACTCAGGTGTTCCTCCCTGGGTGGAGCTCCTTCCCCCCTCACAAAACCGGTTGGGGCGCCTAAGTAGGTCTTCCCACCCGGGAGATCCCGCAGTCCTTAAAGCTGCTTTGATGTCTCTCGCTGGGCTGAGCTTCTTCCCGATTCAGGAAAAACCGGTTAGAGCGTGCACTTAACTCACCCTGTGATCGTGCACACAGGAGTGCCGTTCAGATGTTTTTCCCTGGATGGAGATTTTCCCCGACTCAGAAATCCCGCCGGCCGGTCGCTGTTACTCCAGTTCGCGCAGCGCTGGCTGCGGGGGTGGGGTTCTGAGCGGGATCCCGGAGCGCTGCCCGGTTTGGCGCAGTTTGTCCCAGTAGCGCATTCTCTGTCGGGTTCAGGTGCTGAAGCCGTTCTTCCCTCCGCACTCGCTCTCTCGGCTGGTCGTCTTCTTCCCGGAAGTCCTTATTTCTGTCTTCATATTGCTATATTACATTGTTTGGGTGGTAATCCTCTGCGAGGTTCTCTCTCTGCTGCCTACCAGGTCGCCATCTTCCCAGAAGTCTATTCTGTAAACTTTTAAAAAATATTTTTCCTGTGTTGCCCATCACTTAATTTTGTCTCACAGTATCCCTTGTCAGAGAGATTGAAATTTTATGTGAATTCAATCAGTCTTTTCCTTCATAGTTTTGAGAAATCATAACTTACTTACATATCTCCCACCCAAGAAAATGAAGTTAGTCTTAAATATTTTTCTGATACCTTTCTAGTTTTTTCTTCCTTTTTATAGATCTTTATACTGTGTGTTTATTTTTTAGTACGGTATCCAGTAGGGGTCAAACTTCATTCCCCTCCAAATGAATCACCAATGGCAGGGATAAAGCTAGCTGCCAAATTCACCATTCATAATACAGTACTGTTTTGTCTAGCACCAAGCCAACTGCACAATCTTAGAGGAAAATGAAGCAGCAACCATTTTTGTGCTAGGGACCCTGAACTTAGTTTGTCTGGCATCCATGATGCATGTGTCCCATCCTAAACTGCTTCAGAACAAGGGAGACATTCCCTTTCTCCCATCACATTTTTCCTTCCACCAAACCCAGCTGCTCACACATATTATTTCATATGTTGACTCCATGGGATATAAAGCAACCACCTGTTACTACAATTTTGACAATTCACCTGGGTACTAGGTTCGAGTATTATGTTCTCAAGTCTCTTCTAAAGGGTTTTAAATCAGTTTTCAAATTGCTTGTAAAAGATTCGTTATTTGAAATTCCATCTTCACAACTAGTCCAGCCAAATGTATTATTTGTCAGGCTTCAGGCATTTTACCTCTGCTTTGATGACTGAGCCTCCCCAGCAACCTCTAAGATTTCTCCAGGTATTTTCTCTACCGAAAGCTCCAAAGAAACAGGATTTGTTTTTCTTAAAACATCAAACGTGAGTGGTTAGTCCTTTTCATGCCTACTGAGTAAATAACACTGATAATTCATTTCAGCCCTTGCTGAGAACTGGGGGGAGGGAGCAGGTTCCAGCATGATCATTAAAATGAGCTTTGTAGTATTTAGGTGATCTAAATTGTATCTTTTTTTTTCATTCGGTTAACCTGACAGTCATTAGTGGCAGTGGCACTTTATTTTTCTTCTGAGGGAATCTTATGGCTTCCATTTACTAGATTTAGTAAAATAGGAATAGTCAATTTGTACAAACCTTTTAATTAATTTTAAATAGAAGCTTGAATGCACAATGTTCTACTCCTGTAACCCTTAGGAATTGGAAAAAGAAACAGGAACATAAATGTTCCACATGTGATATCTGAAGAGTCAGAACCAACTGACACACCGCAAGCAGAGAGGGGTAGGGAAAGAACTGATTAACTCTTTACATTAATATCTGGCAGTCTGCTGCTGCTGCCGCTGCCGCTGCTGCTGGTAATGGTGGTGGTAGGGGTATGTATGCATGTGTTGAGACCTACTGCATTCTTTAATTAACCCCTCAAGTCAGATTGGGGATTCAGTTTGAAATTTCACAAGGGAGCAGCCATTAATTGCGTACCAAGTGTCAGCTCCTGCTTTCAATCCTTGCATGTATTATCTCACTTAGTCCTCCCAGAAGCATTGAGAGACAATTCTTTTACAAAAGGGAAACTGAGCATCCAGGCAGTTAATCCATCTTGCCAAAACCTCTCACCTGGTAAATAACAGGTTAGGTCTTGAACCCAGGCACTCTTGTTAGTTCCTTTTCTACTTTGACCTACTTCTTGGCAGAATATGGAGTCACCATTGTTTTTCTATGACTTGTCATAAAAAAATAATGTAGATTGCACCATAGTAAAAGTGGAGAAGGGGTTATGATTATAAGAGGCTCCTTACTTCTCCAGTGAACCACACTTAGTTGTATCTAAGCATGAGTCAGTCACCCCAGAGGGAAGGTATCTTCCATGCAGACAGCCCAGTGACCACTGAGGGGCATTCACCTGGCATCCATCTGCACTCTGCCCCAAGGGCAAATGAATTACAGTACTGGAGACTTTCACTCCTCTCACCAGCCTTCCCCTTTCTAAATGGGGTCAGCCAAGCCCATCAAGTGTCTTGCTGTCCGGTGCACATCACATGTTTTGCATTTTTGACCACATTCCCAAGCATCCAGCAAACATACTGAAAAAAGGCTGCATTTAGAGATGTAGAGAACTCTCTGATCTGACTGTTCTTTTTTTGTTCCCTGAGTAATTTAAGTAGGTCACATTTTAAATTTGATTTCCCAGGCACCTGATTTTAAATAAAACCCATTCTTACTTTCTAGACAATTCTATTTTTTTACCGCTTAGAGTTTATACAGAAGAGAAAGACTTTCACTATGAATAAAGAAAATCAGCTATATCTTGCCAATTACTATAATCATTACTTGCTCCATTTTCTACCCCCCTCCACCTTTTGAGGAGACAAAGGAGGCAAGCAGTACCACAGTGGGGATGATTTGTTGTGACTTTCTCTACCACCCATGACAGTTCATCCATTATCTAACCCTCAGGGCAAAGAGCTTACCTGACTACACATTGTACAGCCAGACTTCTGACTCTTGTCTTATCTCAGTCTGGGAGTACTGGGTGGGTAACAAATGATGCCGATTCCAGGCTTCCCATAAGGAGATACCTTGGGTCTTACACCAAACAGAAATGATAAGTAACATTTACTTCTTGAATGCCAATGCTATGTGCTTGCAAGTCCCAGCGTAGGCACCGCTTTGAAAGTTTTCAGGCTCTGTCTAAACTCAGAAGGGCAAAATGTCTTGCAGCTAATGCTGCCTGCAGAAGTACAGAAAGGAGAATAGTAGTTCACATGCACATTTGTCTTCCTGACCTGGAGTCTGATGAGAAACTGACATGGAACAAACAGTCTTCCAACCCCTCTGCAAACTTTAAGAAAGTCCATAATTGCTCATGCCAGTTCGTATTTGCCCAAACTCTAACTTGAATCTTGGGCACCCTGGGTTCAAAGCCCTTTCCTCTATCCTTTTGTAGACAGTCAGTATCTCTGGTAACTGTACAGATCCCTCTGCTTAAGCAACCTGGGAATTGGAAGCACGCTCCCCACATTTAGAGGGTTCATCTGAATTCAGTGTGTGTCACTGATGCTCCCACTTTGAACTCATTCTCCTCTGGCTGATTCATAAATACAAGAATTCTACTAGAAATAGTGCCCTCAATACCTTTCACAACTGTCCTTTTATAAAGCATTTTGGACTACTGGAATGTTTTTATTTCAGGTCAGTTTGAAATTAAGGTAAAACATGCCCTTTCCCAGAAAAACACATTGTGCAACATGAAGATGACTCAAGAAAGTGTTCTTTCCCTGTTTTCATAAATAACTATTTCACACTTCCCTCTAAATCCTAGAGCAGCCCCTGATGTCAGAAGCAAAGGGGAAGTCTTTACCCAACCAACCCAGCATTAATGAACAGAGCCCTCGTAGGAAATCAACAAAAGCAAACAGTCTTTGTCCGCAAGTTGATTTTTGTAGCTTTTGGAAATTAGACTCATAGAGAGAAGTTAATAACTGTAAAAACTAAATAGAAACTTTACTCCATGAGGGAGTAATAAGGTAGGGTGGGGCATCTGACAAGGAAGTGATGCCACCGCATGTGCAGCCCCTGTATGTTATGCCACCTGGTTGTGTGGGTTATAGGTTGTAGGATTCCCACAGAAACTGTGTTCACAATCACAGGAAAAACTCAGAGTCCCTGAAACATTGGTATCAGTCATTTCCTAAGGTACCTTCCTAAAGGCTAGGGTCCTAGTCAATGTCCTGATTTTAGGCCCAAGTTAGAACACAGATTGGAAATGTACAAACCAGTGCTGCACGGAGAAGTCCAGAGCCTGAAGGAGACCACTCAAATCCCATTCTTGATAAGCTCTCAAAGAGGGGAATTGGTGTTATTGACATGAACTGCTGAAAAATGTCCACAATCTCATGCCACACAGTTCCCACTGATTTTTCAACCTCCTTCCCGTCAAAGTTCTTTCCATCAAGGGACACAAGAGGATCCCAGGTAAGATGGGAACTGCCCGAGATTACCTGTCTTTACCCTGCCCTGCCCCTTCCTTTTTTAAAAGTAGGTCGAGCTTACTTGATTTTAATATTTTAGTATACCTCGCCCTTTCAAGTAAGCACGCTGATGTCCTCATGGTATAGGTAAGGAACTGAGGCAAAAGCAGAGTCCTTACCTCCTTGTGTGCTGTCCCCCTTCTGTTTTTACTGAATCAGCTCATCAGGAGAGGAATCCAGTCATCTGACAAGTGTGGTGAAATACTCAGCAACGGATTCTGCTCCCCACAGCCAACAACAATAACAATACCAACAAGGAAGTCAGTGTGGCTTTGTTAATGGCACAGATTTAGAGCCAGGCCAGCTGGATTCCGACTGGGATTGCCTGTCAATGTGCTTTCTGACAGCACACAAGTAACTTCATCTGCAAAATGGGGATCCAAAATGTAGGCCCCACCTTGTAGGGTGATCAGGGTAATGAAGCCATGAGTTGCACACAAAGGACCCTCTACTGTGCCTGGCACATACGAAGCACTTTATGGGTGGTAGCTGCTGTTACTAATGGGATTATTATTTGAAAATGGCTGTCTACCTCCATGGCCAAAGTCCCCGGCCTGTAAGATGATAAGCAAAGCCATAGTACCAGACAGAGCAACTGACAGCCCTTCCGATGACGGCCTCACGAGCTGGTGTTTTGTCTTTGGTTTTGCAGCTGCCTGCCCTGTCCTGTGCAGTGGGAATGGACAATATTCTAAAGGAACATGCCAGTGCTACAGCGGCTGGAAAGGTGCCGAGTGCGATGTGCCCATGAATCAGTGCATTGATCCCTCCTGTGGGGGCCACGGCTCCTGCATTGACGGGAACTGTGTGTGCTCTGCAGGCTACAAAGGCGAGCACTGTGAGGAAGGTAAGTGTCCCAGGGCCACAGGACAGTGATGGTGACCACGGAAAGCCTGACTTTGGCTAAGGAGTCCACTCCCAGGCTCCCTCTTTTGCAAAGGAAGATTCAACATGTTGTGTAGACCTTCAAAAACCTTGGCTTTGGTAGACTTCTTTAGCTGTAGAACTGAAAAGGCTTATGGAGACGATTTTAGAAGGAATGCTTCGTGTTGCCCTCCTTCACGTATATATTAACTCTTGTTCTTCCTTCGTTTTCTTTCTCTGCTTTTTTCTACTTCAGGATTCTCTTTCCCAGTACTACTTTTTGGTTATTGGTTTGTTTGTTTGTTTGTTTGTTTGTTTGTTTTTATGCTTCTTGGCAATCTAAGACCCAGGTACATTTGTGTAAATATTTCAACAAAAATTAATATCAGTAGAGAGTAGTCAGTCTTGAAAGACTGTAGGTATCCAGGTCATTTAGAGACACCATGTAGGGTAAATTACTCTGGTTACCTACAATCACACAGAATTAGAGGAGAGTGGATGTGCAGCAAGGGGCCTAGGATTTGATGAATTCCTAAGAGCCCATGATTGCACACATTTAAGGGCCTGTAGCACACCTTGCAAAAAATCAGGGATGTTATATGCTGAAGCTAATCTGACCAAGTACAATCCATGATCGGGCTTGGAAATCAAGAGAAAGGATACAGGGGAGGAAGTATAGGAACAAGGAGGTGTTCAGAAACCAGCTCTAACTAGTCCTAGTTACTCTGGTTAGTTCTTTCAGGAGAGTTATTTGACAGCAAGGTGTTGGGACCAAGTGCTGGTGCCGGTAGGGCCAGGGAACTCAGATGCCTGCATCCTTTCTTCTCTGTATTTGCTCTTGTGGAATATGGTCTCTGGCCATCCATCTAATGATTCTCGCCATATACAGAATCCAAAACAGATTCAGGCAGTGAGAATCTAGATTCCCTGAACCTCTCACATATCCCCCAACCGTAGCATTGGTTCAGTTCTTGTCGTCCAGCTGAGCTCCTCTACTCTGTCTCCTAGAGAGACGGCCCTCTGTGCTCAAACAACTCTGTTCTATCCTGTGTTCCCAGAGCAAATAAAGAATCAGTTCTCCCAGCAAACTAAGGGAAAATACGGTGCCTCCTGCCTCCCGGTGTGGATGCTCACACACAAAAGATCCTGTTGGATGTGATACACCCTGTTCTCTCTTCGCTTCTCATGGATAAACTTCTCCCAGTAATGAGGAACCTCAGGTTTTGTGGGGTTCTCAGGTGCTAGTGGATCCATTCTTCCATTCCATTGGCTTGTAATTGGAATTCTCTACCAGTCACCAGTCACTGTAGCACTCACCACAAAGTAAAGACAGGGCCTCATTTTTAGATACACCCACATGGGCTTCCCTAGCAAAATTCCCCATTTCACAGTTTAGCCAACTATGGCTATAGAGAGTCCCCTTCCATGACATTATTCTTCTAAGATTTTTCAGTAGATCAGTAGCAGTGCCCTTAACAGGGCCCAGAAGTCTGACCCCCAGCTCTTCCCTGACTTAATTCTCTATATTTCCGCCTCTTATTATAAAGGTTAGCCTCCCTACGTTTGTATCATAAAACCAAATTGGGAGTTCGGGTGAAGGAAATACTGATTTAATAACCCTGCTGCAAAGGTTAGAGCTCTCAAAGATAAATGGGTTGCAGGAGGCAAGGCTGCATTCACTGAAAACATGGGAGGGGCCAATAATGTGACAAGAAAGGGTAAGATGACCTTCAGCATAAACCACTGAGTGAGAAGAGCGTGCGAGAGCAGTAACACTGCCAGCCTAGGAATTGTGCATGAGCAAGATTGTGCACATCTGTACGAGTAGACATTCCTATGGTTCCTCGACTTCTCTCCTGTCTCAGCTGGTCTTCTTAAATGTTCACAATACATAAACCATCCAACAAAACACGAAAGCCATGTGGGACATCATGAAATGATGAAATCTCCCCTATTGATTTCTGCCACCCAAAAAGAATGAACCCTGGTGATTCGTACACTGTTTTCAAAATAGGAAATGGGATCAGAAAGTCTGGATCAGCGCTTTTTCTTCCATTTAGCTTTTTTATTTCTGATATTCATCATAGTCATAACGTTCAAACAGTTCACCTGAAGTGACCATGGCAATGAAATCGATAGTTGCCATCCTGCATTTTTGCTGCATAAACATTGTTGTACTATTAACAAATTTGCCCAAGAAAATGAAAGGACGTGTTTGTGAGGTCTCGTTCGATGATGGCCAGGGAGCGGGAAGGTGACGAGAGAGGAAGTGACAGATTAGTTTAAGTCAGCCATGTTTCCATGTCAGTTTCATGGTTGAGTCATTTTTCAATGACATTTAACTTCATAAATGTAATTCATGGTTCTTCAGGGGTTTATAGTACATATTGTTTGTAAAACTCCTTGACCTCCTTTTTGATCCTTTGGGATATAGATTGCATTCACAGCCCTTTTTTGTCAAACCTACAGAGGAACCAAGACTAAATGAGTTCTAATGATTTCAGCTGCCAGGGGGACGGTATTACAAGGCACTAGGTACTTAGCTGGTTAAGGCCTCTGTCCCCCTTTTAAGCATAACACTGTTTCTATTTATAAAGCTTTATAAAATGCCACAGTCTCTTCTGCCTGCTAAAGACTCTACAGATGTGGCCTGAAGACCACTTTATGAAATTGGAACCAAATTGAAAATTCATAGTTAAACCACTCCTATTAAAGTTAGAATTTAGTTATTCTATCAGCTTCTATAATTATATAGCACTGAGGGCATATTTACTGGTATCACTGGCCAGAGAAAGGGTTAGCTCATATTTCTAGGTACTATAAATGGCTCTTTTGATGACATTCTAGTTCTGGGCTAATAAATCTCTGCCGATTCTCCTCCTTTCTTCATACCGTAACTCAGGATAGAGAAGAGAGCTAATTTATCTAGAAGAAAAATGCCACTCTTCTCTCCTCCTCTCTCCCTCTCCCGTGCTCCCATCTCTCACTTCCCCTCTCTCTCCCTTTCTCCCTCCCTCTCTGGTATTTTTATTATTTCATCCTTTTAAGAAAAGCATTATGATATATTTTGGAAAGCTTCTAGCTGCTGGCAACTCACTAAACATTTTAAATGGCTAATTATAGCTTTAGAGCAAATTTTGAGGGAATAGCACACAAAAAATTTTGTGTATATTTTGATTTTGCTTAATTAGAAATGAGGATAAAATAAAAAGCAAACTAGAACTTCAGGATTTCCTTTATTAGAATATGAGCATGATGGGTTCTGAGTGAACTAGCTAAAATTTTGCAGTTATTTCCAAAAGCAAGAAGTGGCACCATTTCTTTTTCTAATCAGCCCTTCGCGCTGAAATTTATCCTGCTAATTTGTTAGCTTTGCTTGTAGCAAAGTCTGTCATTCATTCTCACTAGCAATTGTGTATTGAACACATACTATAGTCCCTTAACTGCATTAGTCAGGAAACACCAAAGTCACCATATAGCTCCTTTGAAAAATACCTTCTATGTGTTTAAACCTTTCACTTCAAATTTACATGCAAATGTGTTCCACCACCCTCAGTGCAGCAAATTTGAAGATATCAGGAGGGTTTGCATCATCAGGAGTTATAGTTCCCAAGACAGTGAATTCAATTCTAAAGTGATTGTAACAAGATTAAGTAACATCACCATAAACATCTTCAACTAATAATAAATCACTGAAATTCACCTTTCTGGTAGAAAAATATCACAGTTTTTTTTTTTTTCCCATGGCTCAGTTTTGAAATGACTTCATAAATATCATCTTAGGAATATCCAAATGGGATCCTGAGAAACATCTCTAAATACTTAGAATTATTATTTTTGCCTAAAGAGAGGGGGGCTCTCTGGAAGTTTCATGGAATATTGTGATTTTTAATAAATCCAAGTTCCTCAAGTCTGGTGTTTCCCAGAACTGGATAATTTGTGGCCTAGCTAATTTAAATAATGTCATACTTATAGTTGATATGTAAGGCAATAACACACAAATACTGATAAAAAATTATATCAAATTATACACAAATACTTTATCAGTATTTAAAAACACCATTATTTTATACAAAATAAGAAAAAAAAAAGACATCCAGTGGGGGCAGTTTAACAGTAGACCCTACAAAATATCTAGGACCCCCGAGGGGCTACCATCTCACTATAATGATCAATTGTTTAGAGATTAAAAGCCTTCCGTATTTTAGTGCTGTCACTGGGCAAGGAAAGAAAGCAAAATCTTCTCTAAAGCTTTGAACCAAAGACGGCAGGCATGCATGCGCACAAGGATTGAATTATACTGTCAGTGTAGTCAGAAAACCCTTGGAAAACAACTTCAGTATTCTCCAGATGGCTAGGCCCCAGGTTATATAAGAAGCAGTGCTTCAGTGTAGGCCAACGGGCCCAAATTTGAAACACTTAAATGACAGAAATGTAACTCATAGTCAAATAAGGTGATGAGACTTCCATATTTCCTCACAGCATCACAAGGCAGCAGCTGAGCCCTCTGCAAGACACAATGCTTCCTCATTCAAACCCCACATTATACAGAGCCCTCTTCTCCACACACCACTGCACCGTTTTCTAGCAACACTAAAGGATGCTGGTCTGCTTGTAAAAGACCCTATTTAGTCAGCCTGGATGCAGGCTCAAGGTTCTTATGCAAGAAATCCTATCCTCAAGAGCTGGCTTTTGTGACTCTCCTCTCTTCACTTCTTAGTTAGTTCTTGAGGGATCATCTTCGTGTTACCTGTTGGACACATCTATACTCTGACCATGAAGATAGCCGAAGAATCAGACCATGAAACAGCCAAGGATGACAGTGACAGAATCTGACCACTAAGTTACCTACGTGACTGGTAGAGGATTGGTGCCATGGCCAAAGATACCCATAACCACCTATTTGAAGATCCCTATTTTGGATCAGTTTCACCTCCAATTTCACCTCTTCCATCCTGCACATCCACTGACTCCGGGGTTGCATTCAGAGCATAAAAACCAATTTTAGACTCAGTTTAAGTAAAACTGAATTAGGAAAATGACTCATTTATTGGTTTCGTGGATTTTCTTTATAATTTTTGTTTCCTTTGAAAGACAATGATTAATGAAGTTGAATGAACCTCACTGCTTTCCCCACTTAGCATGAGAGATAATCGAGTTTGACAGCACATGCAGAAATATCACAGGTATATGCAATCTTGACATGGGCAGTCAAGGTATGAAAGTTGGTAAGTACAGGGATCTAAAAGTTGAATAACACACTTCTATATGTATATAGAAACTATGTCTGATTCTTCCTAATTCTGCTTGAGAAATTGTATTTGTTCTCTTGGTTCTCTTCAAGTTTGAAATTTGGTGTTTTGACATACCAAAAAAAACTTTACCTTTGTTAGTGTTCTTCAAGAGACCATGGAAGTTACTACCTGGGCTGCTTTGTTGCCAAGTGGATAAGAATCGGGGACCCACTGATCCAGTCAATAGAAGCCTTGTGCTTCGTGTCTGTCCCCCCAAGACTGATCTTTACTTTTCCTCTTTGTCTTTTTCAGTGGATTGCTTGGATCCCACCTGCTCCAGCCATGGGGTCTGTGTGAATGGAGAATGCCTTTGCAGTCCTGGCTGGGGTGGTCTTAACTGTGAACTGGCGAGGGTCCAGTGCCCAGATCAGTGCAGTGGGCATGGAACATACCTGCCGGACACAGGCCTCTGCAGCTGCGACCCCAACTGGATGGGTCCCGACTGCTCCGTTGGTAAGCCAAGAGAGTTTCTCTCACCTTCACACCCTGTGTTCCTCCCCCTCCCAGATGGATGGGAGTCCCCCCTTCACACTTGATGTGGGATAAGGGGACTTTGATCAGTCACACAGTGCTTTTCTCACTCTCTTCCTTAGCCATAGAGTCTGTGACCTTTGAGAAGCAAAACAAAACAAAACAAAACAAACAAACAAAAATAACACCAAGTTGGTACTTGTGCCTTATTGGGTCCATCACCACAAATGGATGAAGGGCCCAGGAAGGATGCTCTATTTGCATTATAGGTTTTCTTATGTACACTCCCTAAAGGTACCAGAAGGCAAAACAGAACAATTCAGTACCAGACAAACCAAATAGCACGTCCTATAAAACAGAAAAGAGGCTCCCTCAGGGTGCTGTGTGAACATGTTATAAAGCTTTGCAATCCTCCAGTGACAGGGAAATAATGAAGTTGTACTGTATACTTTATTTTCCTAAAATTAAGAGTGTGTGTCTTATCTCCCGAGTGACCTTAAACATGGAACAGTTCAACAGTTCAAGCAGGTCCCAACCTTCCCAAGAAAGGCTTCATTCACACTGATGAGCACCTATCCAAGCAAAGGATCATCATGCTGCCCCCCTCTCCAAGTAGGGAGACAGCTGTAAGATTGCCATGGCAATCGGGAACGGAATAGGTGTGAAGCTTTGCCTACAGTGGGAAAGAAAAGAATATTTCATTCCAAAACGAAGGGAAAAAAACAGAGTCGGATGAAGTGGGCTATTTTGGGATGTCTTCTCCACCCACTTGACTCTCGCTTCTTCTTTGATGCTGATGATCCTGGCAAAGCTCTGCGGAGGCCTTGAAGGGTGGGAGTGGAGAGTCCTAGGTCTAAGGCCCAGTTGTGCTGCAGATGTGCTGTGTGACTTTGAGTGAGTCACTGGCTGCCCTTGGCCTAGTGTTCTCTCCCGTGGCATGACGGGCCATGCCTCCCTCTGTAGACTGTTGTAAGGATGAATGTCTGGCACGTGCTTGTCCTCGAGTGAGAGGTCTAGAGAGTGCTTATCTGTCTGTCTGTCTCCTCCCTGACCACAAAAGGCTTTGAGCTCCTTTGAGAAAGAGACTGTGTAAATGCAGCATCATTAATAGCGGCCATCATTGCCGCCAAGTGCTGATCTGGGGAATGTGTGGGTCTGCAGTCATCGTGGGGATGGAGCTGGGAATTCCCAGTGAGCCTGGCAGACGTGTTGAATTCAGGCTGTCAAAGGGGAAGAATCCCAGATGGAGAGGGAGTCAGGATCCTGGAGACCTCTTTTCAGTACCTCCCGTTTGGTTTTGCTGAGCTGGGCCCGCTGCCTGACCTCCCCTCAGGACAGTCTCACTCTATAGACAAGTGGTTGTCACATTCTAGTATCAAAACCACCCAGAGGACATGGTAAAATGAATTTGAGAGCCCCGCTCCAGGAATTTCTAAAGCATATGGTCCAACTAGGGCACATGAATTTGCATTTCTTACAGAAGTCCTAGGTGATAGTGATACTGCTGGCCCAGGGACCACACTTTGAGAAAGACTGCTCTAGAAAAAAATAATAATGATGATGGTGATAATGAATTAATACTGAGCCAGTGAGGAGACAAGCCTTCGAAGGTGTCATAGCTGCTGGGCCTCGGGCCTGCTCCTGGGGCCTGGGCCGTGTGTGTGGTCTGGCTTCCATGAAGGGTTTTGCCAGCTGCCGTGTTGAGCTGTAATCATTGTTTTTCTTCCAGAAGTGTGCTCAGTAGACTGTGGCACTCACGGCGTCTGCATCGGGGGAGCCTGCCGCTGTGAAGAGGGCTGGACAGGCGCAGCTTGCGACCAGCGCGTGTGCCACCCCCGCTGCATTGAGCACGGGACCTGTAAAGATGGCAAATGTGAATGCCGAGAGGGCTGGAATGGTGAACACTGCACCATTGGTAGGCAAACGGCAGGCACCGAAACAGGCACATATTGCTTTATTTTCATAAATCGTAGATCTATAGTGATGGTCGTGCATTGCAACTGGCTGTTCCTTCAGGGACACAAGTGCTTTCCAACACCCCTGCTGCCTCCCCAAATCTCCACGGGGGTGGGGAGGGGG
Source organism: Dinomys branickii (assembly GCA_004027595.1). Lineage (NCBI taxonomy): Eukaryota > Metazoa > Chordata > Mammalia > Rodentia > Dinomyidae > Dinomys > Dinomys branickii. The sequence continues at coordinate 13,446 of PVLD010028025.1, forward strand.
AAGCGAGGCCCCTCGTTGGAAGAGGCTTTCCCTCCTTCCAGGGTTCCAGGTTTGGAGGAAGGGCACCAGACAAGATTTTTTTTAAAAAATCCAAACTACTGATCTTGGGAGGGGAAAATGCACATGCATGGGAAATTATCAGTTCCTAGAGGCACCCAGGCTCACTGAGGCCTGCGGGTCTTTCCTGATCCAATGCTCTCCCAACTGGCTGGCTCCCCAGAGCCCTGTCTGCTCGCGACATAAAATCACTCAGTTCAGACCAGATTAGATGCAGGCAGGACCTTAGCAGGTTCCTTGGGTAACCAAGTACCACCATCACCAGCTTCTTCCTGCTGTCCCAAGTCCCCATCACCGGGTTCCTGATCCTCCCCATCATCACTGCTACCAGTTAATGTCTACTGCTCTGGTTCCATTTCATTCTCCGCTCAGCCACCTCCTTAGGTAACTTTCTCAGCAAAAATATCCCTTAAAGGTCACTTTCTTTGTTAAAAAATAATAATAATAGTTCTGAAATTTTTTCATTTTTGATTTGTTTGGCTGTTTGCCATTATTGTGGTTTAGAGGAGAACAATACTTCTTTGAATATACCTAATTATCCCATTGATGGAGGAGTTGGAAGCCAATGGTTTTTGGCTTTGCACATCTCTTAACAGTTGGGATTACAAAGTTGTCAACTTGAGAATCTTTTTGCTTCCAGTTTTTGCTTTTGTTGTTTAATTAGGTCAGTCCTAGGATCCATTTCATGCCAAGCTGGCTAATTCCCTTGGCTGCGTGGAAACTCTCAGGGGAATTTCCAACAAATTACTGTTTACTCCTTGAAGTTACCTTTGATACCACCGTAGACTTTGGGAGCTTTCCCTCTGTCCTAGCCAAGAAACTGCAGCCCTCGCTTGGCCCCCTGGAGTGAAAGACAGGCTCAGGAGCTTGCCCAGGGCCGACTGATGGGATCAGACTCAGTTTCCCATGCTGTTCATTCGGGTGGTTAAGCAGAGATAAAATGGACTCACTCTGCATTCAATTTCCCCAGTTCCATCCAATCGGGCATCCGAGGGGCAGCGTGCCAATCAAGGCCACAACCGTAGCACTGGGACCCTGTTGGGACAGTCTGTTGGCAGTGAATTGTTTTTGCAATCTTTCAATGACGCTCCAGGTCCTGCTTCCCCTGCAGCCACTCTCGCCTTCAGTTCCCCACAGAGGCTAAGGAGTAATTCACAAGAGTTTCAGGGAAGGGATTGCACAGCCCAAGACCAGGACAGTTCTTACAATAGCTTCCACTCTTCAGAGTCATTCCTCTTGATGTACTTTTGCATGCCCAGTGTAATTTAAATACTTTTCCCCAGCCCTTCATCTCCACAACCCATACCCCCATTCTTCCAAAGGCTCTTGATTATCAATAACATTAGGGGGATAGTCCTACTCTCTAGCAGTCCATACAACACAATACAATGTCCCCTTCCTTTGTTCTTCTCTTCTGACATCTGAGGGATAAGGGGACAGGGCTCTTTCCCCCCAATGAAGGCTGCTGGCTCACGCCTGCCTATACCTTGTCTTTACTCTGGAAATAGCTCAGAAAAGGGTAGTTCAGACAGAGAAGGGCAGGAATTAGGCAGCTACAGCAAGGAGCCAAATCTTCCCCTGTGGCCTGCTTTTCTATGGCTTATAATCCAAGAATTGTTTTTACATGTTTTGAAGGGATGACAGAACCAAAAATATTTTCTGACATGTGACAATTGTAGCATATTCAAATTTCAGTGTTCTAAGCAAAGAATTAGTAGAAGACACCTACAAGCAGACATCTTGTCAGCATCCACCCCACATCATAGTGTTGAAGTAGGGACAGAGACTGCATGGGCCACCAAGCTGGTTGTCACCTGGCCTTGTACAGGAAAGAAAAGGTAACTGACATGAATGAGAGAGTTGCCCAAGTCCTGGCGGAGAGAGAAGGAAAGGGGGCGAGTTGCTGTTCCCATGAGAAAGGGCATCGGTTATGCTTTGAAGGCTATCGGGGGCTAAGGGAAAGCAGGGCGGGGCAGACACAACAGAGTGGGAGGGGAGAGGAGACAGCAAATGAGTTGTCAACAGCTTAGGTCTCAGTAGAGAACGGTGTGGATGTGGCCAGCCAGAGAACACAGGTGCTTTGCTCAAGCTGGCCCTTTGGCTGAGATGAACTGGAAAAATGTGTTCTGCCACTTGAAGCATTTGGCTCAAGTAGCATAGGTCTGTGAGCTGACTTCATGAGTCCTTGAGGGATATTGGGGAAGTGTGAATTTAAATGCCACAGAAAGCTCCCAAAATAAAGAGGGTGCTGGTGCACAGAAGTCTCCTGCTCAGAATTTCGATGTCCTGCAATGTCAGAGTCTTCCATGTACCTGTAAAGGTTTTGAATAAGAAAGCCTTTTCTTTCGAGAAATTAGAACTCTGTAGTTTTACTGGTAGGACATGTGCTATATCCCCACAGTTTTGTTCACCAGAGTTTTCTTTAAAAAAAAGACAAAAAGACAAACATCCCTTAGGTGCTGAGATTTTCTACTGGAAAAGTAGAGAGATTTCATACATGCATAATTGCATCTCATACTTTCCAACCTCTGGCCCCCAGAGCTGTTCACAAAGTCTTTGTCTTATAGTTGGAACAGACACTCCTGTCATTTCACTTAAAGTAAATGCCACAATTTACAAACCCAGAATCAGTGCTTCTCCTTGGGGATACTGACTGTCAGAGAGGAAAGAAAGGCTCTTAGGTCCTTTCCAAGCAGAGCCTCAAATGCTATATCTTGAAAATAGAGAATAAATAAGATTGAAACGGCACCTGGTCAGTAGACAGTGCATTGGAAAGTCTGAGGTAAAGCAGAATACTGGGTGGTTAGGGTTGGGTGTTTAGGTTGTTTGTGGCCTGTCTTCAAAAGGTCGCTGTGAGGTGGTTTTCTTGAGGCCGTTGCAAATAGTAGAACAATTCACATCAGCACTTGTGGACTGCGTTTGTTATTCTAAAGAGAGCAAGAAGATAGGTAGGGAAGAAAGGGTGAGATAGACGCATAGACGTCTGCAATTCAGTGAAGTAGAAGCCCCAGTACCTATCTAGTTTGGGTTAAACGCATTTCTGAAATTTGCAGCCAAATTATTCATATTTGGAAACTTAGTACATATTGCTATGGACTTAAATAGAAGGCATAATATTTCAGTGTAAACTGTTAGAGCTAATTTATCAACAGACTGGATTCTACCAACCAGTGATTTTTACATAACCTCTTTTTAACAAGTTAACTATAAGGTATGACTGAAAGCTACAGAATTATACTTTGACTCCAAATCAACCACAATTCATGTACATCTTTGGAATATATTAGCATTATTTTGATAAGGTGCAGTTCAGTCTTCTGTATAAATTAAAAGACATGTTACTTGATAAGAAGAGGCTTATTTTTTTAAATGATTTTTAAAAGAGTTCTTGTCCCTATCCCCTGCCACCTGCCTACTGTCTGCCACCACTCCTTATGTATTGAAAATTTAACATAAGACAGCCATCCAGTAGCTACACCAGCAGAGCGTGAAGGAACTGTAGCATTTTTATTAGGTCAAAATCGCTATGCACTATAGTAAACCCAGATAAGTGTCTCTTACATTACAAAGAGATGAAGTAGATGTTAGCATGTTTTTCCAGAAGAATAATTGGGCAAAACCCAAGGAGAAACTAACATTCGTTATCGCCATGGGATACAAGGAGGGAAGCTAAATATTAATGTTGCACTGTTGGAATTATCTGCTCAATGTGGGTTGTCCAGACTCCACTCTGAGCGGGACAAACAGACACACCCACAGACTGAGTTGGCCGATGCCGGCACTTTCCAAACCTGGATGAATTGTTTAGTGCTGAGGTAGTAGGCATGGTGGCCCTACTTGTGTATTTTCCCTGTGTAGCCCTGACCTCCAATCACATTTCAGAGTCATGATGGCTTGATTGCTAGAGCCAAGTGGGGCCAAGTGACCTGAGCAGATACCATAAGTCAGAATAGTTTTCTTTTCCCTCGATTGCACTGGGCCCTTCTATTTTTCCTCTCTAATTGATTGGGGAAAGAAATCAGTTCTGTGATGTTAATAAAGAAAATGAATCTTTACCCAAGGTAAAACCAGTCGTGCAACAATGTGATGTGCTGATTAAGTGACTGTCATCAGAAGTAGACAGGGTCAGAGTCCAAGAGGGAGAACCCTTCAGAACAATAGGGAACTGGCTGGGAAGAAACGGACTGTTAAAACTAAACAGCTTCAGACTGAGGACAGCTGCCTCTGTATCTCATTCTGCTTTCACACCAAGGGATGGAAACTTTTTTCTCCTCTCGTTCTTGTCCTTGAACATTTGAGCTTTCATGACTCTACTGTGAGATCGAGTTGAGATGAAATTAGCCACTGTGGAGTCATTCTCACCTCACCGCCAGGTCTGTGGGAGCAGCTCACTCCCTGATTGGTTAATTAACCTGACCCTCGAGAGGCTTTCACTGGAACTGTCCTCAGAGTTCCTTCCTTCCTTCCTTGCTTGCTTGCTTGCTTGCTTGCTTTCCTTCTTTCTTTCTTTCTTTCTTTCTCCTCACAGAGTGATTTCCCTACTCTCACAGTTTGGCCAAAACGTAAGCCTTCTTAGTGACTACAGCTCAGGCATCCTACATGCCCAGAAATTCTCTTTGGATGTGGATCAGATAGTGTATTCAAGGTTTCTATCCAAACACAGAACAAAGACTGGGAGGTAGAAGTTACAGGAACACATTTTTGCATTGCTGCAAAAAATACAATTAAATGACAGGAAATAAATGTTTTATGGGTAATGAGAGTCTCATCCCTGGAAGTGTTGTTCACTTTCTTGCCCTGACTCTCAAAGAAGGGATCTTAGCGTCAGTTGGAAAACAGACAAGTTAGACACTGACTTCCTCCTGACTTTACAGCTTGACCTGTAGTTTAAGTGGAAGCATTTTTGAAATTGCTTTCTAAATGATTTAGTAATACTGTATCTGTTCATTAAATGAGCTCCCCCCAAAAAACAACAGAGGGGAAGAATTCTTAGTGTTTGAGTTCTGTAGAGACAGTGACTTGGATTAGCCTCTATACCATGCCCTTCAAGTTTCCAAGGAGCTAGCTGGACAGTTTGCTAGTCATAGCCTACCAAATACATTTATGTGTCACTTGACAGCAGGGACAAATTCTGAGACTACTGTCATGTGAGCATCCTAAAGTGTACCTGCACAGACCTGGACAGTCTAGGGCCATCGCTCAGTGTGGCCTCTTGCTGCAGTCAGGACACAGTGTAAAAAGCTGCTGGCAAAATACAACACACTGTTTTACAGTAAATTTTAAAAAGTAGGAGCATACCCTACACTAACAATAAAAGGTGCAGTATAGTAAATATATTAGGAAGTTTATTATCATAATCAAATATTATGTACTATATATAGTTGTATGTGCTATATATACTTATATATCACAGTAGGTTGGTTTCCACCAACATCACCACAAACAGCCGAGGAACATGTTGTGCTAGGAGGTTATGGTGGTTACACTGTCACTAGGTGCTAGAGATTTTTCAATTTTATTGTCATTTTATGGGGACACTGTCATATATGTGGTATCATTAGCCAAAACTGCATGACATAGCTTGATAAGAGATACAAGATTTCATAAAAGTGAAGAACTAAATATGGTTTGCAGTTCTTAAGAAAGAAAACCATAGGTGAGAGTTAGCACAAGGAAGATTCCAAACTCAGAAGAAAGGGCACCTTTCTGTTGGGAAGGGTGGCATGAATTTTCCCGGTGTATCGTGAGCACTCTGTACTTGAGCTCTTACAAAGAACGAGTGTCTTCCAAGTCTGCGATTCTTGGATCTCACAAGGTTTTACGGTAAAAAAGAAGGACGAACAAAGAGGGCTCCAGAGAGCACCACCCCTGTAGGTATTTGTGAAGAATGTCTTTCTTATCACTCCATGTCTGATTCCTCATGATGCCATGGAAAAACAGATGGGCTGACTGATGGGGACACCTGTGTTCTAGGCTTATCTGCCACTAACATACTGTGTGCCCCAAGGCAAGTCACCACATCCCACTGACCTTGGTTTTCTCCTGCAGTAAATAAGGGAGTTGGACCCCAAAATTGCTCTCCAGGATGTGGTACACGAACATGAGATGCTTTTCATTTGTGTACACATGTACTTTATTGAACAGTTATGTGGGGCTTTGAAAAAGTACTAGGAAAAAATAAACTAGCATATCACACTCGTGATTATATAGGTGTTACTGCTTACAAATGTGGTGAAAGGAAGTAGTATTATTAGGCTGAGTGAATTTATTTTTTTTTTTTATTTTAGAAACATAAAAGTACAAAAACATATTGACAAACAGACACCCATTATCATAGAAAATAGTACAATCACAACTAATCTATAGACAAGGTGATATGGTCTCAACAGTTGTTGTTGCTTTATCCATTGATATCTTCGAATTGTAGATGTATGGACCCATATACAGACATGCAAATTTAGTC